>VNJU01009731.1:0-239491 GCA_008042675.1 Drosophila seguyi | reverse complement strand
TTCTATATGCTCTCACTACTATATAAGTCGGAACGGGCCGGATCGGACTGCTATATCATATAGCTGTCATAGGAACGATCGGTAAATTTTAATGAAAAAAATTATAACTTAACCAATTTTTAAGATATTTGCATAAAATTTTAGACCTGACCATTTGGTTATATTTTAGAATTTCGGTTTTAATTTGATCAAAATCAGACCACTATAACATATAGCTGCCATAGGAAAATATATATCTGTTTGGCTTTGTTGCTAGCAACATTTTTCGCCAGCAACACTCTGGCAACATTTATTTTATGACAGTACCCGAGAAAGCGAAAAAGTCAGAACATTTTTCTTCTTTTTTATCTACTTACTGCAAGGGTATTTAAACTTCGGCATGCCGAAGTTAGCTTCCTTTCTTGTTTTTCTTTTTCTTGCGCATTGCCAAGAAAGAAGTGCAAAAAGGGTTAAAATGGGAATTTGCTGCTGCTGTTCCTGGTTCCTGGTTCCCTTACCTCTTACCTTCTGCTCCTGCTTTCTGCTCTGGTCCTGTTCCTGCTCCTGTTTCAGTCCTGCCACTCCCCATTCGGACGCCCACCGCTGTTGACCATTGTGGCCATTGCAGTGCCAACAAACATGCATAGTTAATGAGTGAAATAAAAAGCTCTGGCCCCTGCCCCACAAACACACACTCATTCCATTCACACACCCCATCCGCACACCCAACCCACACACCATTCGTACACATTTAAGGGCCTGGCTTTTCAGCGCCGTGCGCAATGAGCTTACGTGGCGTATAATTAATATTAAATGTTATACTTATAAATTAAATAAAATGGCGCAACTGAAGCTGCTGCCTGGCTGCTCCTTCTTTCAGCCGCACGATTGATGACCTGGCCGTCAGGCAGGCAGCACAAATATATGCTCCACATATAGGACATTATGTACACAGGATATACTACACCAAAAAAAAAGGAGATAAATAGCGTTTAAATATTCTAGGAAAATATTAAGCTGAAAAATATTTTAAAACCTAGTAAAATTATGGTTTTAGGGGAATATTTAAGGATATATCAAGAATATTATGTATAAACTATAATTAAATTAAGTTTTTAAGACTCAAAATATGTTTAATAATTATAATGAATAAAAATGGTATACGAAGCTATTTCTTAATCTGTTTTTGAAGAAAAAAATATCTTTTTAAATAAAAGAATTATTAACAAAAGTTTCTTTACTACATAAATACTATTCTAATAGATATAAATTCCTTGTTTCCTCTTTTTCTTCTCAGTGCATCTGGCATGTTTCTGTGTTTGTGGGTCCTACTATATCCCCGGGTTATAAATGTATGTTTGCCAAGTTTGACTCGACTTGCTACTTGCGCCACTTCCGCTGTGCGGAAAAATGCTTTTGATTTGATTTTCACCAAATGTCAACTTGACGTCACGTCGTCTAAGACGAGTTGGGAGGAAAAGCGGAATGGCGGAAAAGCGGGAAAGCGGACGTCGACGTTGTCGCCGCCTTTGTTGTGCCGATTCAACTGCATGATTTATTGTTTTGATGAAATTGCGTGTAAACAATTTAGTGGCTGGTTGGCGCCCCCAAAAAGAAAACTCCATCCTGCGCTTTAAGTTTATGAACTTTTGAAAGACTTGATTTGAGGTTAAATATGGCGATATTTCATGCTCAAAGCTGCATAGTTTTGACTTCTTTGGGAGTTATGGCTGAGATTCGAAAATAATGGTAAATGGATACCATATTAAAAGAATGATGGATGGTAAGCCTTAAACCCAAGTCACAGGATCGAAATTCATATTTTAAAGCTTGCTTTTCAGGGTTTATTGTAATGTAAAGAATATAAATAAAATATAATTAGTTGTAATGGTTAGGTATTGCTTTTTCGAAGCATTTCCCAACTTGGAATCGATTTAAATCCTCATATTTTATTCCCTTTTAAATGGAATATGGAAACCGACATCTATCCGAACTTTTGGCTTTGTAAGTGAACCGCAATCGTAGTAAATATGGAGATGCCATTCCAGAGCGGCAGCCACAAAACCCACAAAGATGTCAAGGGAGATGCAGTGAGACCGCATGAGCTCTCTCATTCTGGATATCCGTATATCGTCCTGGAACCCTGGGAGGACATTTAAAGCTGCCACTGCACCGCAGAACGGAATGCAGCCTCGTCGCATGCAATTGGGAGTACCGATAAATATGATATAACAATAAGTAAGGCGGGGCGAGTGCTAATATCCGATTACTCTGCCCCGCAAATGTGGCGTGAAAAGCGTCAAGCCAATCCGGCAGCCAGGATACTGCCACTAGAAGATGCCACCTCTCCTATCTCTCGGCTTCCCCTCTGACATGAAACAAACGCATAAGTAAATACCAGAAACGAGTGACTTTCAATATCCTTACAGGCTTATTGCTTACAGCAAATTTCACGCCGGCAGACAGACAAATGCGAGGAGCTGCGAATGCATTTACACATTTGCAAAACACAAACACAAAACCCGAAACACAGAGACAGTTGCCAACGGTTGCAGCAAATACAAATATGCGTGCTGGGAGCTTTTCCACATTTCCACCCACTTTTCCCGAAGCACGGAAGCACACAGAGCTCGGGCTGAACTGGGATTGGGTTCGCATCCAGTCATGTCTGAGTGCGTTTCCTCCAACGCATTTACGTTTATTGCATTTGTAAATTATTCACACAAGGATATTAAATGCAAATTGTGAAATAGACGACACACTCGTGCTGCACAGATACAATATCCTTTGGATGCAAAGCGAGGTGAGGCGAGAGCGAGTATCCCTGCCACCAAGTTTACACCTTAAACAAATTATGTTTAATATTAATTGCTAATCTATACACAAAAAAAGTTTTGTTTGTTAAATATAACAGTTTTTAAGCCGCTTTTAAGCCTTGCTTCGAGTCCTTCTAGCTTGTTTGTTTTAAAGTCTATAATTAATAATTTTCCTCTATAATTTTCCCTCAGTGCCTTGGCGAATTACTCAACTCCTGCATATGATTGTCACATGCAAAAGCGAATCGAGTTTCTCGTTTTCCGATTCTTGCCCCGGGTTCTGGTCCCGGTCCTGGTCCTGGTCCTTATCCCCACATTTGATTTCCTTGAATGCCATTTGCCGGAAGGACCTCTGGCCCCATTGTGAGGTTACACAGGGGCAGTCAGCAATCGCCAGTCGATAGTTGGCAACGCAATCTGACCACTTGATTGACTCTGCTCCTCAAATTGGTTCACCTGACGGGCGGGCAGAGATCAAAAATTAATTTTATTAAAGCCTTCAGGACTACTTTCCTGCTTCTTTATTCGTTTTCCATTACCCGATTACACTCTGGCCGGAAGAGGACACTCTCAACACTCGAACAAAGTTAAGCAAAAAGTTAAATTTCGATGGCAAATTTCACCCACATGCAGCAGTCTTGTTGCCTAAACACGTTTGACATTTCTGCTGTGGACAAAGTTTTTTTTGGGATTCGGACGAGCGTAACATGCAAATCGAATTTGTAAGTTGCCAACAAAATATTTTGAAGGCCAACTGCTGCTGCTGCTGGTGGCCAGTGCATTACCGAATTGTCTATGCAGAACTGTAGCACCTGTCTGTAAATAGTGACAATTATAGCACAATTATTGGCACTTACCAGGGGAGTCCAATTATACCACTTGACACCTTTATCGGTTGTCCCTATAAAAGCCTTGTGAAAAGCTGAGTTGTTACCAAAACACTAAGGATGTTCAGAGTTCAGGAACTGCTCCTTTCGCGAAGGACCTTCGAAACACCCATCTTTCGAACCCATTTGAGCTGCTTTCGCTGGTATGGCTATGTGGCCTCCGAGGATCAGAAGAAGGCCTGGTTCAGTCTCCTTCGCTGCACGGTGTTCACAGCCTCCATTTGGCTGAGTTGCGCCTTGATGCTTGCAAGGGTTTTTCGGGGCTACGAGAAGCTCATTGATGGTGCCACCAGCTGTGCCACTGCAGTGCAGTACTTCACAGTGTCCATAGCCACTCTGAATGCCTACGTGCAGAGGGATAGTAAGTTGCTAAGTTTTTCTTAAAAAGGATATGAGATATAATATAGTTTACTAGGAGTAATTCACCTTCTTCGCTGGGTGCACTTGGATCTCGAGAAATTCATTGCGGAAGCCGATGATGAGGAGTTGAAGCTTCTGGCCCTTACGCAGGTGTACACCCGTTCTATTACCCTGCTCCTGTGGGTGCCTTCGGTGGTGGCAGGCCTGATGGCCTATTCGGATTGTTTCTACAGGACCCTGTTCGTGCCCAAGTCTGTGTTCAATATGCCAGCCGTTCGACGGGGCGAGGAGCGTCCCATTTTGCTGTTTCAGCTCTTTCCCTTTGGCGAACTCTGCGATAATTTTGTGGTGGGCTACCTGGGTCCCTGGTATGCCCTGGCCTTGGGGATCACCACCATACCCTTGTGGCATACCTTTATAACGTGCCTCATGAAATATGTGAATCTCAAGCTGCAGATACTCAACAAGCGAGTAAGGGAAATGGATGTGAGTACTTGTAGAACTTTTAATCTATGAAATATAAATATGTATTTCTTACCAGATCTCCCGGCTAAATCCCTACTTGGTTGTGGAAAACCTGACACCAAGTGAGCTGAGCTACTGGCGCATGCAACTCTGCAAGGAGTTTGTAGAGGAGCAGCTCAGGATTCGCCAGTTTGTTCAGGAATTACAAAATCTGATTCGTGTGCCTGTCATGGCCGATTTCATTATCTTTTCGGTGCTCATGTGCTTTCTTTTCTTTGCTTTAATAGTGGGGGTGAGCAGGGGGATTTTGAATTGATTAATTTATATATTTTATTTAATTATAAAATGTTTTAGGTGCCCAGCAAGATGGACTACTTCTTCATGTTTATCTATCTATTTGTGATGGCTGGCATATTGTGGATGTACCATTGGCATGCCACTTTGATTGTTGAATGTGTGGGTACTCTATGTTTATAACAACATTTTTTGTTTAAAATAATTATTATTGTTATTATTTGGACATTTTTAATGAAAGATTTACTATAGGTTTTACTTAATTCGGAAGGAAAAACATTTAGAATAATACTTTTGCTTAGCATTTCAATTGATTTTCAAACCCTTAATTCAATTTAAACTCTTAAAAACCCTTTCTTTCCATTTAACAATCATTAAGTATCAGTTTCAATTCAATTTTTCTGGTATGTTACCTTAGTAAACTCAAAAAGAAATGTAGGGAAAAACCAGTATCAGTTAGGCAATTCTCATTTCGCAGTTTTATTTATTCTGTGTCCTTCCCAGGCAATTCTTGTTTACTTCGTTTTCAGTGATATGTGATTTTTGTTTCTTAATTTTCCCCTTTTTCCGGCAGCACGACGAACTGTCCTTGGCGTACTACTCCTGCGAATGGTACACCTTCGAGATGCCCGTCCAGCGGATGCTGCTCTTTGTGATGATGCATGCCCAGCGGCCGATGAGGATGCGCGCCCTGCTGGTGGATCTGAATCTGAGGACCTTCATAGATGTAGGTTTCGGATAAATACGAAGCTTTTGTTTTGAATCCTTGACTCCTTTTTTTCACAGATTGTGCGTGGAGCCTACAGCTACTTCAACCTGCTGCGTAGCTCCCACTTGTATTAGGAGGGGGAGGCTAATTAAACGGGGAGCCTGTCAACTCGTTTGGCTAACATGACAACAAACAAGCCATGCAATTCATTTTGCCTGAAAAAAACCCAAAGAAATCGGAAGCAGGAAGTACAAAAGTCAAGCAAGGGATGGGTATACGGATAAGGCAAAATGCTAAACCATTTTACAGCGCAAATAAACGTGCCTGCTTTCGCTCGCTCCTCAAAGAGCCAATGCAAGTAACAAAGTAACAGGCAACATCATTTATCACTCTCGAGAAACGTCGCCATGTCACTGCCATTGTATGTGTTTTGTTATATTGTCTTTCTCAATGGATATAAAACGATTTTTGCACTTCCCCCCGGTAGCACCAACCCATGGTTGGACTTTCCCTGCCGTGCCTCTAATTGTCTTGGGGGTTTAAACAAAGGAAATTTATGCGTCTGGTCAGATACAGAACACCAGGAACACACCACCTTCGTCGTCGCAACTAACCGAAACCAAACAAACCGAATCGCTGTCCCCCTGGGTGTATTTTTTAATATTATTAAGAGTATAGACAAAAAAGAAAAAGTTGGGCCCAACCCACACCCCGAACAAACACGCATATTGTTGCGGTTGTTGAGCTCCTTGCTCACTGCTCCCCTCTCCCCGGGCGCCTGGGATTACACAAAGTGGCTAAATGGCTGATAAAGGCACACGCCGAACCTCGGCTACTAATGAGTATTAATGGCGGGGTTACGAGCTCGGCAGGTATGCCCGATCCCAGCCAGAGCGAGGGGTTTCTGTAGTCCGCGGAGGGTGACACCCGGCGAGGGTCACAGATAGTTGGTTAACAGCGTGAAAAGGGTTGTTGTTCTTCTTGGCGAACCGCTCGATTGGGATCTCTCTGAGGAGAAAGAATACCAAAAAGCATAGCAGCAAGCCCTCATGTATGTATGAGATACAAATGTTTTTTATTTATATATATTTCGGTGTTTTCCATAGATCACGTTTGTTCAAACAAACACATGCTGAAAGGGTTGAAGGGGTAACTTTTCTTTGTTTATTTGAAGTACTAAACTTGTGGAAAATACATTAATATTTTCACAGCAAAGAAAAAGGGTTTATTACGTAGATTATTTGAAATGTACTTGTTGATTTACTAAATTTTATATATTTTGGGGTGTAATTAATGAGTATAGCAAATAAATTCAATATATAACATAAATAAATATAGTAAATTAGTAATTTAATATTTAATATTCCGAAAAGTGCAAGTTAAATTCATTTATTCTTGTTTTCTTAGATATTTTTTTTATTAGATCATTTCTATAAAAAAAAATTAAATATAAGAGTGCTTTCTAAATTTCTAGCTCAACCTTTTGATTTTATGAAATGTTTTATTTATTTTTGTTGATTTATTCGGACATGCATCTATAAATAAACTTAAATATGGCTTAATGCCAGCGTTTATAAAGCAATCCCGCTTTAGTAAATTCTTCGAACTAAAAAATTACCAACATATTAATGTATTCTTTTTATTTCTTTAACGAAGTCAAAGAATTAATTTTAAAAATATATATATTAAAAGTGCTTTACATACTTTAAATAAATACGTTTACCAATAAATTTCATTCTATATCTAAACCCCCCACAAAGTAGCTAATATTTTTATACCTCCAGATCAAAATAGAAATAGAAATAAATAGAATAACCACATGGCCAGGGCATTGCAAATTTCTGGCATCTGTTGCCGCGGGTATTTTAAGCAATATTGGCAAATTTTTTATGGTTCTCGCTGCGCACGTTTTTTGTTGATTATTTATGACATAACATACATAATGCAAGCGTAATGGATGCGAGTGTTCATTAAGCACAATGAATGTCGTGCACTCCGGACCCAACCCTCAGCGGCCCTCAAGGGGGACCCACAGCGAGTGTATGTTGTATGTTGTGTATGGAAAGTGTGTGTGCGTGCCACCCTCTTAGGGTTTTGCAGTTTTGCGAAAAAATTAAAATTTGCTGCACACATGTAATGAATATTTACAATACACTGCTGCCCTACACAGCGCCACAAAAGAAGTGAATTCAAAGGGAAAGCGATTCTCGGAACGGGAACGCAAAGGAAAAATCCCCTCTCTTTGAAAAGGGAAACGAAGCCCATTCGCTCCTTATGACATAAGGGTGGCACCGAAGGTGAAGCCAAATAATTGTCGTATGTTACCATTATGCGTAGTCATATCTGCGATGCAGAAATTGACTTCGGAGAGTGTGTATTTCCTGGGAAAGAAACGGGAGAAAAGTGACTGACAGGCAAGTCTTTGATAGCATTCACTTCCGGTTGAAGCCTTGATTAAATGTGGGTATTGGGGTTAGATTTTACATTTTACTTGCGTATTTTTAATATTTCTTTGAAATTTAATAAGTAATTAAATAAATAAATGTAGTTAGGACATGGGAATTCCCATAGTGTTCCCGTTTTTAAATTAATTGCATTTCTAGGAATAGAAAACAAACACCATTGGCTGGCATTATAATTTATGCAGCAATTCTCGTATATAATTCTTTTTATTTTTCACCTTAATTCCAATGGCAAATGCATACGTTTGTTGGCTCTACCAAAGCTCTCCACTTTGGCCAACTAAGTGTTTTGCCATTAAACATTTACGATGGCACAGTTAGGGCAGCCGGAGCACACGCGTGACTTGGCCAGCTGTTATGTGTTTGTGTGTGTGTGGAATAAAGATGGTTATTAAAATTAATTAACGCACGGCGATTTGTTGCCCGGCGCCATAAGCCGGAATGAAGTTGTAGTTAAAATTTGAATGCATTGAATTAATCAAAAAGGACCGGGGGCCCATCTGCCGGCCGGATGTGGGCACTAGAGCTTGGCCAGCAAGGAGAGAGGAGCTCAGGCCCCGCCCAGGATATCATGCACATTTAAATGCAACTGATTAATCATGGATAAAGTTGTTCTCCTGCTGCTGCCGCTGCTGCTGCTGCTGGTCACGTGACTGCCAACAATTTGACTTCAAACACATTAACAGTTACGGTCCGTGAAGGCTGAGGGAGTGCGCCGGGCAGGACTCACTCCCGGGGAGCAAATACGGCTCCTGCACGCAGAGGGTTTGTCACCAGCAACAACTTAACTTGGCTAACTAAAACTTTTCATGCATTGCCGTTGACAGTGCAATAAACATGCCAAAACAAATGCACCAGCGGCCAACACAATGGCAACAACTTATGAAAACAACAGCGTCAACTGACCCGACCCGCCCATCCTTCAGGGGGCAGCACCGAAAGGGGTGCTGGAAGCGACCCCTTTGGCAAACAGACACGTAGCCAGCAAGGAATTTAGTTTTTGGTTGGGGGTCCCGGGAATAGTTTGCCGCCTTTTTTCCAAGAATTTTCTAAGGAAACGAAATTACTCCGACTGATTTATGAAGTTTGCATTGACATTGGAATTTTTACGAGTACTAGCTTTATTTTAACTTAATTGAAGTTGGCGTGATCCTTAACATCAGGACAGCTTTAATGGTATATGAAAAGGCTTTGTAAGTATGTAACTTAATTTTAAGGGAAATAAAGAAATAAATGAAAGAATATTGAATTTGTTTTATTTAGTTACAAAACAGGAAAACTATCAAAATTGTGGCAGGATTATACAATAAAAAAGTAAAATTTGTTTAATTAGAAAAAAAATTAGAAAACTTGTTAAATTATGATGTACCAAATAAGAAAATAGTGGTTTATTATTAATTACAAATTAAGTAAGAGGTATAGTGTTTTGTATTATTTATTTATAAAATAAAAATAACTTTTTCTTTTACTATTATAACAAAAATTAAAATGCTTAACACTATTATTTACATTTATGTATTTAATTCTTTCCATAAAAAAGTAAGCTCTGATATCTGTAAGTTGCGTATCCCTTACAAAAAAACCGTGAAAGTCTTTAACAGGAAAATCCGATTTTCGCAACAGCTTTTTTAAAGCGCCCACATATCCGCACACAAACATGTTGGATAGTTATATGGGAGATAGGTTCCCGGCACCAAAAATAGATCGTGCCGTGCCGCCCATTTGCAATTTCGCTTTTTTGAAAAACACAAACTGTTTTCGGCTTTGCGTCCCCTTTTGGCGAGTTTGCGAGTGTGTGTGCTTTTTAATTTAATTTTCGTAGGCAGCCGTGCACTGCACTTGAAACCGCTTGCCCAAGCTCGCACATGAATAACGTGGACTCGCAGTAACACACACCCAGAGCCGCACACCACCCACCACCCTGCACCACCCACTTGGGGGGGCGTCGGCTTACAAAAGCACAGTCGAGAGCCCGAAAAAGCGAAGTGCCCAAACCACGTGGCGCCCGCTTTCATGCGCTTCGTTTAGCAAAGTGGATGTTAAGTGTAATGCGATTTTTATGTAAATTTTTACCCAACAAAAAATTCGCACACACACACAGCGTCAGACAGTGGAGCAGCCAACAGTTTGATGATTTTTCGTTGCCACGGTCACGGCCAGCTTTCAGCCAGACGGAGGACGAGCAGCAACAAATGACTGACTGTCCAGGCGTTCATATGTAGATATGTAGTATATCCCAGAGCCCACTGCCACTCTCAATCGAGCAGACAAACAGCAGCCTCCGCTGAATCGCAGACAGACAAGTGGCCATATGCACAGATACAGGAAGAGTAAGGCCAGGATAAGGGGAAAAAGGATTAAGCCCAAAACCCACTTAGAGACTGCCCGACATTGGTCAAGTCATAATAAAATTGTATTACTAATATTTAATAGCAGAAACAACATAACACATATTTAAATACAGTATCATACTATTGATATATATATATCATATCTCTATAATCATTCCAAGGGAGCTGCTAACAAAGTGTTTTATATTGTATTTTTAATGTTTATCAATTCAAAAGTATTAAATCATAATACAACTCTATTTTATCAATATAAAAGTGTTCCATATTTAATTCAAAATAATACCCAAAGAGCTCTTGACAAAGGCTACTTATTTTATACTAAATTCCTTCTAAATTATATTTATTTATTCCACAATATTAATTCAAAATGAAACAAATTTTCACTAACAACATGGTATTAGAATATATCTCCTGCTTTCAGTGACATATTTTAACAACTCTTCTAAAAGCTTAAGACAATAGATCCGCTACTCTCCTAGACTTCCTAAGCTTTCTCATATTTATCAGTTCAAAAGTGTTCATTAGTGGAAGACCATCAGTTAAACCGACAACTCTAGGCAGGAGCAACCCCGTCAGAATCGTGGTACTAAATTATAATCACTCAGGTGTCATAATTTTTTAACATCAAGTGGCCTTATTAGTATTGGGTAGAACGTCAGTTCACCGCTACTAATGACAATCGTTTCGTGGCCAGCGGCGGGCTCTCCAAGCACACAACGCCAGAAGCGGTTGGGAATCGTATGCGCATAAAACGAATAAAAAAGTGATAATGCCAGCTCCCCAGATTTGCCAACAGATGGCGCTCGAACAAGAGCTACCAAATAGGGGCGCTCCGAAACCACTATGTTTGAGAGAAAATAACAAAAAGATCATTTCCCATACCGGGAATCGAACCCGGGCCTTCTGGGTGAAAGCCAGATATCCTAGCCACTAGACCATATGGGACACTGAATAAAGAGTGCCTAAGTTCTGTTTTGTTACTGGAAAACCAAACAACTGATAAAATAAAGAACATTCCCCGCATTTTCACTATGTATTTCTTTATATCATCTTAAAAACAAAAGAATAACAATTTTCTGGGTGTAAACAAAAGAATTTGTGCTGTATAGAACAAAAAAAACCAAAAAAAATCACTTCCCATACCGGGAATCGAACCCGGGCCTTCTGGGTGAAAGCCAGATATCCTAGCCACTAGACCATATGGGATACAATTTAAGCTGATAACAATGTACATTTTGAAAGCAAGGCATACAATTTTAATACAAAAGTCTGACAGTTACACATTATGACATATTTTATACCAAAATATATTTTACTCAGTTAAACAAATTATAAGGGGCGTTCAACAAAAAATCATGCAAATTTTCCCAGAAAAAAAAGGAATATTAACCGTTTCCCATACCGGGAATTGAACCCGGGCCGCCCCGGGTGAGAGCCGGGTATCCTAACCACTAGACAATATGGGAGATAACTTTGGAATGTAAAATGACACATTTATACAAAGCAAATGGTTGGCACTTATAAAATGCTTTTACAAATACAAACAATTGTAATTTTTCCATGTACACTTCTTAATTCGAAATGTCTTATTAAAATTAAAAAAATATATATTTGCTTGTGTACATTTTACTAACAGTATTGATTCTACCAAAAGAATTAAATTTAATTATTTATAATTGTAAACAAGAAATTAAAAACAAATCAAATTAAATAAAATAAAAAAGCACACTCTGTTCAGAGTTTCCCATACCGGGAATTGAACCCGGGCCTCCCGGGTGAGAGCCGGGTATCCTAACCACTAGACAATATGGGAGATGTTCGGCTCAGTGCCAAATGCCGTTAATACGTGAAGACATCACGCCAGACCATGATTGTTAAAAACACTTTGAATAAGTACAGCTGTTGTAATAACTGTGGTTATTTGTGAAATGTGCATTTTCTATTTTGTTGCATAAATGTACATTCACATATTTCCAATTATTCTTGCTGTTATGACAAACTTATGCTTATAATTGTTTAGAGGTACCCATAACACTCGAAACCCCAGACAAAGGTTCCAGAACATTATTATGTTTTACAATTTACAAAACTGCTCATGTTAAGCAAATACTAATGTTCTCTGCAAGACTTATTTATAGTTACCCAATAGAATGACTCACTTCATTACGTATTGAAACTCAAACAGCAATGACTCATGTTGGGAAATCGGTTTAACATTTCGTATATACTTCAGCGCTTGGCTGAATGTGTATAATAGGGTTTTGACAGCAGTGTTGTCACCTCCCATATTGTCTAGTGGTTAGGATACCCGGCTCTCACCCGGGAGGCCCGGGTTCAATTCCCGGTATGGGAAGCTCAAAATAGAGTTGTTTTTTTTCAAGTATATTTTATTTGTTAAACATCTTTGTTCTAAATTTTTTCTATGCCAGGTCGATTATGCTAAAGATAATCCTTGTGCATTATACTACCCACTACTGGCGTCTGAGAAAAGTATAATATGCACTTTTTTTATTTAGGTTCGAAATATTGTTTAGATAACAAATGATCAGATATTATTATACATTTTAAGTTCTTGGAATGTCCAAAATGATAACTGTCAGCAATGCAAGCACCTCCCATATTGTCTAGTGGTTAGGATACCCGGCTCTCACCCGGGAGGCCCGGGTTCAATTCCCGGTATGGGAAACTCAGTCAAGAGTTGTTTTTTTATGCATATTTTACTCGTTAAAATATTTTATTATTTATTTTTTTCATGCAAGATCGACTTGGCCAAAAAAAATCCTTGTGCATACCACTCTTTACAGGTCTCTAAGAAAATTAATATGTGCTCTTTTTTTATTTAGTGCTAGAAATTGTTTGATGTACAAATGATCAGATAATATACAATATTTGAAATCTTTGGAAAATGGAAAATGATGCCAACTCCCATATTGTCTAGTGGTTAGGATACCCGGCTCTCACCCGGGAGGCCCGGGTTCAATTCCCGGTATGGGAAAGTTGTATGAAAGCAACTGTAGCAGTTATTTTTTACATTTTATAGTTTTATACAGTTTGGTAAGTTTTTTCTTATATGGGTTACCATATTCTAATGTTCTATTTTCATAAATATTGTATTAATATTTGTCATTTCTAAATATACAAGAATAAAAGTTTTCAGTGCAAATAAATACAAAGTTGAAAATTTTAACTGGCTTAATTGTTTTTTTTTTTAATTTAAGCAGATATAAGTTATTTGTCATTAGTCAAAAGCTTAAGATACACTAAGCTAACAATATTTTATATTATAAATAATTTATATAAGTTTTTTATTTAAAAGAACCCTTTAAAAGTGATACCTTGAATAATTTTGTTGTTCAAAATATGACTCATGTGATAACTCACATTAACTACACATCCATTCAATGATTATTTTGATTCCGAATAGGAAAACTGACATTTGTCCAGCAACGTACTGTGTCCCATATGGTCTAGTGGCTAGGATATCTGGCTTTCACCCAGAAGGCCCGGGTTCGATTCCCGGTATGGGAATATTCTTTTTTGTGTCCATTATTATTATTTTTAATTAAAAATAATTTTATCTTTTTTATACACCATATTGTTTTCTTTATTTCTATACGTCAAAAACGAAATAAAATTCCTTGGACAGGGAAAAAAAATTCACACCAGTGAATAACTCATTAGCAGAGCAAGGTTTCGATCCTCGGACCTCTGGGTTATGGGCCCAGCACGCTTCCACTGCGCCACTCTGCTTGTTGTTACTACCGTCGAAAATAGGATAAGATTCGATAAGTGAATGGAAAGTAACTACTTTTAGAAGATTTCTTTGTTAATCCTATTCCCTACTATAAGCATAACTAACGTGTTAATTAAAAGCAATTCAATTCTCCTCTAATTTCCATTGTTACTGTCTTCGATTTCCTTTATCTCAATCGAGCCTTTTGGCTGCGGCGAATTCAACAAGCAGAGTGGCGCAGTGGAAGCGTGCTGGGCCCATAACCCAGAGGTCCGAGGATCGAAACCTTGCTCTGCTAGAGTGTGTGATTCAGAGTTGAATCTTTTTACTTTTCTTTCACTCAATATTAAACTAAATCTGTCATTTTTATTTATTCTACAATTTTAACGGCGTCATGTTGGCACGGTGATAACTTCAATTGCAATTCTCGCACGAACACATTGCGTGCCAGTGGCTCCAGCTCACGTGGATTATGTATTTACTCGGCGCCGTGGCCACCGCCGCTGTTATCGCGGACTTGCAGCCCACTCCCACACATCTGCTGAGGCTGTGCATCCCATTTTTTGCCCACTGGCACAGATATGGCTTTAATAACCACTCGCCGAGCGCGACTCTGTTGGTTTTTGCCGCCTCTGTTTGCATTGCTAAGAGATGCGATATGGCGACGGAGCAGGACCGCTGCATACTGGACATTCAAGCTCCTGGAATGTGTGTGGTGTGTTTGCATTGAAGGAGCCCCCGTGGTGCTCATATTAAAGATTCTCCAAAAATGATGCACAGTAAATTTGGAAACTTCTGAAGGGAGAGAGGAGTTGCCTTTGCCCCCACCTTGCCAATCAAATTGACATATTTGTCAATAAATGGCAAAAATTTTAATTAATTTTCGCGCCACTTAAAAGCGCGCCACGGAATTGCATAAAACCATTCAATTGGGGTTGGGCGTTCGAGCTTCAATGGCCAATGCCAGCCAACCGCAAACACTAAATTGCAAATAAATTTGTTTAAATATGCAATGGCAGACCAGAACCAGAGCCATAGCCAGAGCCCGGGCACATCAAGTTTTGGAGCAACCCCGCACAGATGAATGGCCAAAAACTGCGCTAGACTGCGACAATTCCACCTGGCCGGTGGGGCAGGTGGGGCTGCCAGTGGCTCTTGTCCGGCTCCTGCACGTGCAGCTGCGACAACGAGACAACAACATGCACATCAAATTTTAATAGCAAAAACCCCCAAAAAGTTTCAAGCCACAAAGTCCATTTCCATGGGATTGGAGAGTTTGGAGGTCCTTGCGGTCTGCTCCTGTCCTGTCGCCGTCCCTTTGGGTTGTTGGGTTTTGTGCTGTTGTTGTTGTTGCTGCTGCTGCTGGTGGGTGACATGCTTGATGTACGCTTTTGGTTTTGCCCACGAAGATGTTGCATTGACATTGAATATTGATGAAAATAAATCGAATTTCCGTCAGCCCGGCCATCCGACGTATATTCGATAGATGCCAAAGGGGTAGCAAGCCAGGAAGAAAAAAAATATCTATACGAACCGGACACATTTGCCTCCTTTCCCGGCGCTTTCCTATTGAGACAGCAAAAGGGTTCCGCCTGAATTGAGTTTGACGCAGTCAGCTGGCGAGTGTTAAAATCCCACGTTGTCAGTGTTTTCGGGGGGTCATTTGCGGTTTCTCCGAGCCCCGATTTTTACTCCTGGCCAACTAGCACTTAAGCTGTTAGTATAAATTTATATGCCGCAAGTTTAGCAATTTAACAATCAAAGGGTTTGCTATTAAAGATTACAAGCGGAATCCATAGCGAATTTTAAAATTGCCTACAAAAGAAAAACAAACCGTTCAGAACAACTGTACTTATTATTTTATTTAATTATTAAATTCTTTATTTAGAATTTTATTTATTAAATGGTTTATATAATCAATTAAAGGCACCCACTATTTAAGACGCTTCTATAAGCCCCAAGTTGTTTAAAAAAAGCAGAAAGAAAACTCCTTTTGAGAGATATTTTATAAAATATTCTTATGGCTAACATGGTCATATTTTTATCTCCACAAATTTATATTTAAAAATATATTTTTTGGAAACTTTATATAAAAAATCAAAAAATGGTTTCAGAAAGTGACGCTTTAAATTAACGTAAATTTTTTGCGGCAGGCATTGTGCCCTTGGTAAAAATGTAACTTTATTCCCATAAAAACCCCGCCACACAAGCCGATTTCCACAGGTGAAAATCCGTGTTTTTTTTCTGTCGTGTGCTGGCTTGGGTCAGCCAACCCACAATTAAGACCCCAGTTAACACTTGATTTGTATTTAAAAATTATTGACCAATTCATGGGTACTGATTAAGTTTGTGTTTGTGCTTGTCAAACGATTCTGTGGGAGCAGAAGGGGCGGGGCACCGATTGATTTTTGCCGGTGGGTATCGGAAATTGCATAAACTGCATGATGGGGAGAGAGAGGAAAGACAGGAGGAGGACACAAAGTGCTGCACATATGAAAATCCAATTTTCCAGTGATTGATCAGAGCGAGGAGAGAGGAGGAAAGCTGAAGAGCTGGTCACACACACACGCAGAAATGAAGTGGGGAAAAGTTTGTTTGGCGGGCGTATACGCAAAAATAATGTAATTAAAGCAATGTTTGCATAATAAAAATTAATATTTGTTGCAGTTTTTGTCGCCATTTCAGAGAAGGGACGCGAGGAGGGTAATGCATTTAGCTGGCCCTTTCCCGAGTGTTTACCTTGGCAGCGAGGACACATCGTGTCGCCAGGAGAGAGTCCTTTGCTCGCTTTATGCGGGCTGTCAAAATCAGACAGTGTGTACACACACACACACTTCCTCTCCTCTCCTGTCCGGAGATTTGGATGCTGTCCGGTCCACGCTGAAAAGAGTCCTCCTCCCTTCCTGCCGCCACCGCCTGTTTGTCCAAGTTCCGTTTCAGCAAATTATGCCCGAACATATGAGGGATTTATAGCCGCTCCAGGACTGGACTACACTGCACTCCTCCACTCGACTGAGGACTCGACTGGACTGGACTGTCTGCTGGTTGTCTGGCGCTGTAGCATTTATGCAAATATTGAAATAAGTCTTAATTGAATACAAATACTCAATTACATTGCGGCAAATCTATTTTGTGGGTCCATAGCAAACAAATACCTACCCAGTGTAAGCTGAAGCATTGTAAATACTTTGGGAAAAGTGATTACGATTAATGAAAAATAAAAATATGTAATAAGGGGAATATATAGAGGTTAAAGATTAAAATAAAAAAAAACAAAAAAGTAATTTTGGCCCATGAGGGGATCGAACCCGCGACCTTCGCGTTATTAGCACGACGCTCTAACCAACTGAGCTAATGGGCCTTCGTGAGTAAATCGATCGTAGAAAGCGTTTCCTGCGGAAGTGGGTGGAATTTATCGATTCTAGAACGTGCCAAAGACTATTTATAGATCATGTATACTATAGATTCTATGGAAAATATATAAATAGCTTTATCTAATCACCAAAACTATAAGATTTCTTATTTTAACTATTCTTTTTACATACATTTATGTATGTTTCTGTTTTAAATAAAATTTTTCACATTTCTAAAGGCATTCTTTAATTTGTATACAGTCTAGACTTTTTATATGCCAGTCTATATAATTAATTTACCACTCACAGTAGACGGGCATTAATTATGTTTCTTTTGGGGCTCCTGTGGGAGTCAACACCACATGCATCATAGCAGGCAGCCGTACATTTGACACTTCATTAAAAAGCAACATTACCAAAATCAATTAGAGACATTCCCCCAAGCATTGCCAACGCCTAGGATGGCAAGCAGAGCAGGAACAGGATACACAACAAGTGCATACAATACACACACACAGAGAGTGTGTTGTTTTTGGCAAACAAATACGCAAACAATTGGAAAACACACATATTGTACCCACTGGCAGCGATCCACAAATTGTTTGAGCACGAGACGAGACTTTGTTTGCATTTTGAATTGCCGCTACTGGGAGAAGCGAAACACTAGGAGAAAAATTATACAAAAATCATGGATAAAAACATGCAAAAATTACTGCACAAAATCCTGAAAAAATCAAGCTAAAATCCCTGAAAAACTCCCTATAAACTTTTTAAATAAAATACATACACATATAGTAAAATTATTAGTCGTGTATTTTGAAGACCAAATTTGATATACAATAAAATGTGTTACATTTTCGATTCAGGATTCATGTAAAACGTATTGCCTCGAACATGATTCAATTCGGCTTCCACACAAGACCTATACAGTCATTCTATTGCTCAGTCCTTGCAGACTTAACCACCTTGGCGAGCCACTTGCGAATGTACTCGCTGGTCTGCAGGCCGACCATGCGATTCACCACCTTCCCCTTGTGCATGACCATCAGTGAGGGCACGGATCCCACGTTGTAGTCAAGGGCCAGATCGCTAAGCTCATCGATGTCCACTCGGGCCAGCTTCACACGACCCTCCTGCTCGGAGACGATGTTCTCCAGTCGCGGGGCCAAGGCCTTGCAGGGACAACACCAGCTGGAGGGGAGAATCACCACCAGACTTCAGCACTAGATCTTTAAAGGAAGCCAAGGGTTACTCACCTGGCATGGAAATCCACAACTACTGGACGGTCACTGTTAATCACCCGCTGCATAAAGTCACTGCGGGTCTCCACGTCGAAGATCGGACGCCTGCCGGAGCTGGTCATTCCACGGCCCGCCTTAAGCAGGTCCGAAAGGCGATTGATTTCGGCAGCCTTCCTGAAATGGGCCATGTTCAAAGTGGCTTATTTTACTTTTTGAATTTTAATCGAAACAAGAAATGTATACTGAAATTTTGGTGCGAAAAAATAGTTCCGACTAGTTCGAAATTCGTTCAAAAATGTGGAATTGATTTGACACAGGGTTGGATGTGGGGAAAAGCAAGGGGCAGGGATTGCTTGATTGGGAAAACTTGTGGAAAAGAAAATATTTCAAGTAATTCTAGTATATTCAGCAACTTAAAACCCAACGATTACATTCAAAAAACTACGAGGCTTTCCCTTTCTCATGAAAAAACCAACAACTCAGAATGCTGACCTGACTGTTTTGTAGTTGGCATTAGTTTGTGAGATATCTATCAGCCAAGAAGAAGAAGGCTTGGCCTGGCTTGGTTTATTAATAATTTTCGCTGAGCTTTAAACTGTCGTCCTGCCTAAGTCAGCAGGGATTCCAGCGGCCTCGGCTCCTGTAAATTCGGGTCACATCAGATCCCAGGGAGCTGATAGCATTCACTCGCCGCTTGGCCTGGCCATATTTACTTGGGCCAAATGAATGATGATGACCCACCACCACACAACCCCACCCATCCGTGCTGGTTGTCTAAACATTTTTATGATTCAGGGTTAGAGATAGGCTTATACTTTGGCTCTGTCTTTACATAATCCCCACTGCTTACACAGGCATCAAGGCGCTTTGGCAATTAGTTTCTGTTTCTGCGAGCATTCGATGTGCAGATAAGTAGGACCGAGTTTTCACAGTCCTGATGATGGCCTCCTCCTTGGGGGCTTTGATGGATGATTGACAAGCGAGTGACAAGCGGGCGAGTGGGGTGTATGGGCTGTATATGCAAAGCTAGGAATTTAATGGGTTAATGTACACACACATACGAGATGATATGGGATGAAAGGTTTAGGCATGTCATCAGTTAATGATCGTTCCTGCCACAGAGAAGCAAAAGCCCGAAATAATTAAAGTAGCAAAGTAGAAACTATAAAAGCCTAAGTAATATATATAAAATATACATCAAGATCTACCATTAATTTGTGATGAATGTTAATTAATCTACTAAAATTCTAGTCTGCTAATAATTTAAAACTCTGTTTTAAAACCAATTTAAAACTTCTTTTAATTACCTAATTCATTGCAGAGTCCACATTTCCATACTAAAAAACTTAAATTAATTTGGAAAAACTACTCTTAGTGGTTAATTAAGTGGCTGATAAACTCCGTAAATCTATTTACGCCAACACACTTCAACTGCAGTAGCCAATATTTGTCTCAAACCGAAAGCCATTAGTGTCAAAATGGCAGCTTCCCGGCGTGGGAAAGGGAACAACTCACTTTTGTGTGTTATCGTTTCTAATTTGTTTCAAATTAAATGAGTTTTAAACATTTTCACAGCGAAATACAATCATAAAGCGTAAAATATACTTTCCGAATGGAGCGCGGGTGTGGTGGTGTGCTTTTTGCTATGTTTTATGTGTCTGCCCAAAGGATATTCGTGGATGGGTGTGGTTCTTGTTTTATTTGGCGGATGGTTGGTTCCCTGGTCTCCTGCAAATGTAATTAAAAAACTTTTAAACCGCATCAACATAAATGTATGGCGCTTAAAATTCTGTGCATTTGACAATTTTCGGTTGGCAAAAAGTTGACATTTTGTGTGTTCCACCGTGTGGGTGGGTGGTGCTGTGTTTCTACCGCTAAAACATGTCAGAATGTCTCCCGAAAATCCCCAAAAAAGAAACCCTTTAAATATTGTCGGTGGCCATTTGTATTTTGACTCAAAATGAAATGCTTTAAAAGTTATTAGCACTCATAAATAAATGTCAGGCGGAGGGCATTTATTGATGACCATTTTAATGCGTTTATCATTTTTACGAGGCACTCTCTGGTCGGTCGTTTCATTTATTTTAATTGAAGGGAAAGACCCATCATTTAATTGCATTTAAATCGCCGTGACCCAACACCTTGATAGGCCATTAAGTTTTGCCCATTTCACCGAAAAGGTTTAGTTCTGCAATATGTGTGTGTCGGTGCAGGTAATAAACATTCGCAGCCGGAATGGAATTCCGGCCATTTCGAGTGATACCGGTAAATGGTTAGGCCGTAAATTCAACACATTGACATTATAATTTTTCAGTGTGAAATTCGAATCAATTTGATATCGAGGAATTTCTGTGTTGATATGAATATAATCAAATGGCATCCCATTAATTATCCTGTGGTGTCTGTACTTACATATCTGCTGGGAGTAAGTCCATGTGATGTAACCCCCCTGAAAGGGCCCCTATATTTTTCCATTAGCTTTATTATATACTCATTTTGGGGCAAATGCCTTATATCATTGTTATTAGTAAATCTTATGCCCGAGTTTATGGTTCCCCTTGTGACATGTGGCTGAAGTTGGAACCGCCTCTCTGTCCGGTTCTAGACTCTGACTCTGACGCTTGTGGGCCGCAATTCCTTTGGGGTCTCTAGCCGTATTTGGGGGCAAGTTCGTTGAACTCTCCCCAAAAATTCAGGGATATATATATCATCGAAAGAAAACTAAGGGTTGCTCTTGGTAACACATCTTTAGGGAACCATTTAAGATCTCTTCTTTGCTGGTAAGGATTTTTATCCAATCTATTTTGGGGTGCTATATGTGGCAACAAAGTTTCATCAGCAACGCCCCACACTGCCTTGACTTCATAAATTAGTAATTATCATTTATTACAAATTATATATGTATGTATATATAAGTATAGTAAGTGAAAGCTAGGCATATGTGTACATTTTATTAAACATGAAGTTTACCCAATATTTACCTAACTAGCAAATAGATTTTGCAATGCCTTACAATGTAATTAAGCAATTAAGCAAATATGTTACAGGGTAAGCTCGATAAAGGTATTTAGTAAGAGAAATTTTTAATAATAATTAATAATAAAATTAGTAACAAAAAAATATTTTTTTGCTAATTATCTTGGTCGTTTTTTAGGTTCTTGCAGCGTATTTTAATTTTAGTCAAAACCTTACAAAGCAGTGAAAAAGTCATTTCCGACCCTATAAACCATATATATTATTGATCAGCATCAAAAACCGAGTCGATCTAGCCATGTCAAATTGAAAATTAAAATTTCAAAAATTTTTTTTTTAAATTTCATCATAAAAATTTTAAAAAATAAAAAAATATTTCGAATTTTTAAATTTCAAATTTATTTTGCTTATTTGTTAACCTAAGAAAAACTAGCACAGCAATGCTTTCCATTTAAATATTAATTCATTTTTGGCTTAGTTATGACATTTTAAAAACTGTGATTTTCCCAAAAACATATATTTTTATTAAATTAATTTTCAATATTTGTTATTAAATTTGCTAATTTGTTTGAAATTAATAAATTTGTCGCAAAGTTATGATCAATTCATACAAAGTTTTAAAACTAACTCTCTTTCTAGTCACATTAATTTTTTTAAAAGATTTAATTTTGCTTTAGAGTTCCCTTTTTGCGCTTTTCACAAAATAACCTTAAACTACTGCCTTCTCTCGTTGTGTGTCAAAGACAGTATTATTGCTAGATTACAGCTTGAAATTAAAACTAAAATATTAATCCTAAAATAACCAGTTAGAGTTATATATAAAAGAAAAGTGTTCATCAAGCACAGTCTTTGCTGTCTTCGCTGACTCTAAACCTGTTTAAGAGACTCTACTTAATCCCTGCCTTATAAGTGCGAAGCTTCATTACTCTGTGATTAGGCTTTCAAAAGGCTTATATGATCGGATATAGACCCAAGATTTCTCCGCAATCGCTCGTATTTAATGGCTGCTTTCGAAATGGTTCAGTAAACACTGGAGACCAGGTGAAAATGCAAACTTTTGCGCACAGTCATTTCACGGAAAGAGCTCTTTTTAATTAATTTAATGACTGCCTGATGTATTTGCATATGGAAGTGCACGTGAGCAGAACTTTTCGCACGTGGGTAAATAATCAACTCTTTTGTTGCAACTCCGAATTTAACAGAGCTTTGGCTTTGCACCTGGCCGGAAGGTGGGTGCTGTTGGTGTGTTTTTGGGTGTGCTGGTGGCCTTCTGCCACTAATTATTTTAACAGCATGCAGGCGTTATCCTTCCAAGTCTTTTCCCCTCATTTGCCTGGGATTTCCCAGAGCAGGAGCAAAAGAAAACTCAGTTTCCTTGGCATTTCCCAGTCAGGGAGATAGAAAGGGAGAGAGACAAGTCCGTAATCCGCATAGCTTATCACAAATTCCGGGCATAACTCAGAACAGAAATGCTGCTGTTCCCGGACAGTTGGGAGGCAAATTAATGGCCAGTTGCGCATTGTTTTGGCCCAAAGGCGTTGCAACACTTTCTGATTGCATTAGATGCTTACAATAATTTTGCGGGACTGGCAACGTAAATGGAATATTTTATGCAATTTATTCTGATCAATTTGCACGTCGCAGTGGCAGGCTTCCGCTCAAAGTGCCTAAATATTCTCCGGGTATTGTGGATGCATCCGTGCGTGCCACAGAATGGAAATTTTCTAAATGGTAGCCCACAAGCTGTTCGTCTTCTATTACATTATTTTTTCTTTTTTTGGGCAAGTGGAATTTTATAAGCAATAATTTGTATCATTTTCTGCTTAGGCAAGTGCTGAGTTAAAGTGCACACTAGTTATAGGGAAACTATTTTAGATTAGAATTTAGATTTAGAAATATTTGCTTAATGTAAATCTGCAAGATTAAGCAAATATTTATACCAAGCGCACGTCTATATTATTAAATACATATAGATTCAATCACATTTCCATTTTAAATTAAATTAAATTTACAACGACTTAACAAATATTTATATTGAGTGCACTTTTCTATAAAATGTATTTGTTTATGTAATTATTAAAGTTGCAGACTTAAAGTTTCTTTACATATTTTAATTTATTTTAAGGCTTCCAAATATCTTCACTTTCCCCATAAAAACCCCAAGTTTGTAATGACATCAGCAGGTGGACAATTTTTATAGTAGATACCTTAATGGAAAAGGGATCAACCATGCGTGGGATAAGTTCTTTCTCAACTTCGTCGTCGTCGGCTCTCAGATTCCGGTCCGGTGTTTTGCGGAATGTGTATATTAAACCCATTTGCAGCCCACCTCATTACACACTAAGAAAAAAGCAATCGAGCATCAAATTACAAAGAAAATAAAATGCAAATAGGTTTTCTTTTTCGCTTCCTCTGCGACGGGCTCTTCTGCGGCGACTTCCCCGGGTTTATCTGTCTCGTATCCCTCTCTCGGACGGAGCCCGGAGTTCCAATTTCATGCAGCTGACCACGGGGGGAGACCCTGTAATTGTAATTGCCGGGGCTGGATTCGAGTGGATTAAACAATTTCCACATTTAACATGGCGCGCGTCTTTAACCTTTGCCACGATAAATTTTTCCGGGCTTTCCTTGGCAGCAGCTTTCGGTTGCGACATTTCCCCCAACCCCCAAAAGGAAACCCGGCATAAAGGAGGGGCTTAATTTCGGTGCTGGCGATAAGAATTTTTAGCGACGTTGTCATTTGGGGGCTTTGGCTTTTACGAGGCGGCGCAAAGGACGCATGTCCTTGCTGTGCGTCTAATTAGATGCTTTGCCTAATTAGTTGGTTTTATGTGAGACTCTTTATGCCCCTGGATTACCTTTTTGGTTGCAGTTTTCCCAGAGATTGTCAGGATCTCTCACTCCCTACTCCCTACTCCTCCCTCGTCGATATGTGGGTTCTGGGGAGGGGGACTGAGAATGTTATAAACTTTAACGTTTATTAAAAATTCCAAGCGCCCAGCAAAAAATAAAAAAATATCCGCAGCGCCACGACAATAATGCGAGCAAAAGCAGCGCATTTGCTGCTGATTTTCGCAGCTTGAGATTTTCCATTCCATTTTTCCATCATCGAGATGGCAGCAGGGCCACCTCGCTGGGTTTTTTCAATTTCTTACAGGACGACCGAGCACACTGCATTCCTTCACCTGGATGGCCCTGGCTGTCTTTTGATGCGTCGTATGACAGGAGGAGCTCTCCGTTCGGTTCGATTCGGTTCGGTTCGTTTCGCAGGGACTTCCATATGAACTTCGCATCCGGATCCGCATCCGCATCTCCGCCCGCAACCCATCGCATCCCGAATTGAACTTGTCACAAAAGAATTCATTTTGCCAAGCTTGGAATTTTCCGGCAGGGGTGCGGAAAATGTGCGTTGAGCAGCTTTGTGAGCTTTGCTTGACTCCTGACCTCCTCGCCCGTGGCCCCATTGTTGCCCCTTTTGTGTGTTTCGCACACACTGTCCCTTATCCAACGCTCCATCGGTTCTGGGTTCGTTAACTGGAATTCAATAAATATTACTAAAACACTCGCATACGCACTGGCAGGAACCTTTCCCATCGCCATCGCCTTCGCCTTGTCCCTTTCTTAGCGCTTTTATTGAGTAAATGAACGGGGAAACAGATGCCAGGGGAAAAAAGGCTATGGCAGACATTTTCACATAATTTTCCTCCCCCCTTTGTGATCCATTTTTAGGGCCAGAGTACATTTTGGCTTATTTTATGACGCGTTTTGTTACCGAAAACGAAAATTTTTGGTAATACCAGGACATTTAATTGCCTAATTGTTTTGTTTTTGGCATTTTATTGCAGGCGGACGGATTTTTTTTATGGAGAAGCGAACCAAGCACGCCATTCTTTTTATGACTTAATTACTTAAATGCGTTTTATTTTCCATGCGGCCATAATCATAAACAAATTATACAAGTGGAAATAATGATATCTTGGGCCGGTTTATATGACAGCCTTGGGAAAGGATTTTTGTGATGGATATTTGTAAGTGTTTTACCATTTCTTTAATAAGTATCTTAAGCTGTAAAACTATAAGTAGTCTTATTGATATATTTCTGAAAAGAATGTATCTTAAGCCCCACAATTAAGTTTACATTAAATGGAAGATATAATTATTTAAAGACTTTATAGATTATATAGATACTTATTTAAAGGTTTCAAATCAAATAAAAGTAGATCTAAATATAAAAAGCGAATTCGTTTCTATTCCTTAAATGGTTTCTAAATAAAGTAAAATATTATTTTTAAGTCCTTATCCTTTGAAGCCTAATTCATGTTCTAATTTAAAAAGCAGGCTTACATAAATATACATAGACTATGTAGACGATATTTGCTTTAGTTTCCTGGTTCCATTTCATCTTTTCATCAGCAAATAAGCTCTTTGCTTAGCTCTCCCCTGCCCTTAGTGTTGGTCTCATTAAAATTTAAATTAACTGAATTCGCTTTATTTGATTTACCTGGTTTAGTGTTTCGTTGCCTTTCCGGCCCATTGAGGCCATTCCGCTCCAGTTGCGGGCGAGGAGCCAAGGTCTTTTCTGAATTTATTAGCCATTGCTAGGGTTTGACCCTAAAACGTTCATCCTGTCCCAGGACCAGCTCACACCACCCTTCCCAATCCCATCCCCATCCTATCTGTCCAATCTGGCGGCGGCGGCTTTGGTTTCCTTTCGGCCATCTCTCTTTTTATTTTCTGAAATTAATGCGGCAAACACTAATTAATTGCGCAGGTGTTGCAGCTGTTCTGCTGTCGGTGTTGTTATTGCATGGGATAAGCCTAATTGAATTTCTGTAGCTTTTTGCTAGGCTTGCGGAAGAGGGGACTCCTATCTAGCCACTGGACATAATTAATTACAAAGCTGCCATTATACAAGACCGGCTGCATTTATTATCTTTAAATTATTGATTTTTTTATCAGTGAGTATCATAACATGGCTCAACATAATAATTAGGACACCAGCAGATTAAGTTATATTTATATTAACTTGTTCTTTATTCAAATTTGTGTCTTGCGGCAAATTTTCCATTATAAATATTATGAAATTATATTTGGTGTGGAAATATTCGTTCTCGAGAAAAGTGGATGAATGATTATAATTTATTTAAGTTATTTAAATTAAAGTTTGTTTTTTTTTTGGATTTATTAAATAAAAAAGATGGGTGTATTTTAAAAGGGAAATACAAGGTGAGCTGAGAATAAAAATGCGTTGACCTTACCGGGCATTGGAAAACTGAGTATAATTATTATTTAAATAGTATACAATAGTAAATAGTACTAAATATATTTATACTTAGGGTTTAAAATATTGTTTACATAGTAAGCACTTAATATAAAATATTTAAAACTAAGTTAGTTGGTCTGTAATAATAGTAGTAATGGTTTTTAGATTCTCTAAGTCTTTAAAAAAATGTTGGACACTAAGCAATGTATAAGGAATATTTAACAAACATTGTAAATCAATTATTTGATGTTCACAATATTTAGTAAATTAATAATAATATTTAATAAACATTGTAAATCAATTATTTGATGTTCACAATATTATGTAAATATCCCTAACAGATTTTTAAATGTTTATAATATTTATTAAAATAGTTTTAAATATTTTAATGAATATTTCCAACACCTTTCATATTTTTTAAATTATTATTTATATTAAATTTAAATTATATTATATTTGTCTTGTAGGTATTTTAAAATATTTGTAAATGTTTATAACAATAATAAAATATTTCTACCACATTCCTAAAAAGCTGGTACCAAGAAATACAATTTAATTAAGAATTTTATGGCCTTTTTTGGCCTACTAAAAACCTTATCAATTGCCAAGGAACCAAGGAATATTCCAAAAACCATTCCACAAAGAATCCTGGCCCAGGTAATTCCCAAAACGTTGACCGTAATCAAATTCACGCTTTGCACTTATTTAATTGTTTTTCTTTTTAATTTCTCATAGCTAATAAATTGACTTTTATGACTGGTCATGAGAAGCTCGTAAAATTTGCATATGACTGGGGAGCCTTTACCTTCAAGTCTGAGGGGGAGTGGGATCCTTCTGGCTGGCAATATTATTATTATTATGTCAACGTAATGTTGTCGTCAAATAGTTTTTCGCGTGACATTTGCATTTCAGTTCAGTTTTGGCGGAGTCGAGACCTCGGGCCCTCGGGTCCGATGACATTTCATTAGCCGTTGGCGGCTGTTCCTGGGGCACATAATAACGTGTGCCATTGTTTTTCATTGTCGTTTTATGTGCTGTTTATATTTTTATGGCATGCCATATAGTATTTAATATTTATATTATATATGAGCCACATGCGACAGGTCCCCCTTGCTCCGTTCCGTTCCGTTTCTATCATGTCTGCGATAAAAGAGTTTTATATTCGCTTCTTCTGTGGAAACTTTTTGGGGAAGCAGCAATGCGAACTTTTTCACCAGGTGAATAAGCTGTTTCATCAGTGCTGACAGCTCCTTTTGGGGTCTGAAGGATCCCACAAAAAAATACTAGAAACAAAGGAGGAAAAAGTGCAGAAAACTTGATTTAAAATATCCTTCTAATAAATAACTTAATCCATAATAAATATAGATTTCCTTACGGCAAGTAAAATAAATATTTATTTAAAAAATTCCCTCTAAATATTTCAAGACAGAAAAAGGACTTATTTTTCGAAAAACCTCCAACTTGTCATCACTTTCGGCCCCTGCGACTCCTTGAACTGAAATCAAACTACTTGAGGAGTCACTCGCTTCTTCGTGTTTTCAGTTATTATTGTCTATAAATCGTTGGGAGGACCCCCGTCTGAATGCCCCCGATGACATTATGAATTTATTACTATTTAAATATTTTATTTCTGCTGTGTGTTGTTGTGGCCCTGGCAGGCGACGATGGGCCGCCATAATCGTCCTGACATTTTGTTTTGCCTGGCGTGCGTAACTATTTACGAGTTTGGCTCCGGTAAGTTTTGCCTTCGCAGGCGCACGGCTATATTAGTTTGAGTAGGTCATGAATTATCGATGCTGTCAGCAATAAATATTGATAAAATATGATGATCCAGAAGTTGTTGCACGTACATCAGGCACATTCAAACTTAAGGTAATTTAGAGCATTTAGGCCCACTTAAGTAGTTCTGATCGGTGTTCAAAAATTCATGCAAATGTCACTTTAATTACCACAACAGACAGCGTCATTTCGCTGGGCTAAAAACCCAATCAGGCAAACCAGTTCAGACTCATCGAATGGACTTGAGATCTCGCGACTCGTTTGAATTTTAGACTTTGATACCCGGCACTTGACTTCAAACTTTGGCCAAAACAAACCGAAAAAAAAAACAATAGGGAAAGATGACGATGGAAAAATTGCTCGAGAAGCTGAAACTGGTTTTACGTTTATTGTAAATTCTGGGTAACTTTAAAATTAAGGCCTAAAAGGCAGCACTCTTTGTTTAATGTTTATTTTTTTTTTAATAGAAAAGTCGTTTAGTTTTGGTCATTATTGGCTTAAGGTTTATGGTCTTTATAATGAAGTTGGCTGAAAATTAGCAAGCTTATCAGATGAAGAAAAGATTTATTTGTTTGTTTGCTTATTAAAAGTAGGGCAGTTTAAGGTGACACAAAAAGCAGATAAATAAAATTAATTGTTAAGGTTGAAAAATGTATAGAATAAGAGTCTTAATACAGCTTTTTATTTATTAATTACTTATCTTTAATATTTGCTGAATAATTCATGCTTAATTTGTCTGTGAATACCAGGCGATCTTTGGTCAATGGTAATTCCCCAATAAAGAGAGATCTCTCCATCAAATTTCTAACCTTTTAACCGCTTTATCATGCTCCCCTTGCACCTTTTTTAACACCTTCATAAAAAACTTATCTGCCGCAAAAAAATCGCATTTTAAGTTTAAGGCTTTGGGATCTATTGTAAGCAAAAAATTATCCGACGCTTGGCTGAGCGCGGCGACCCTTGGGAAGTACGTAATACACATACATAGTATATAAATTTTTTTTTAATCGCTGGAAAAACTGACAACACAATTAGCACTTACATTATGGAAATCAAATTACTCCAGTCGCAGATAATGAGCTCCAGTGTGTGGCCAATTATCAGTACAATGGAAATCGTAATAAACTTGCTGCACTTACTGAGCCGCACTAATTGCCGTCGCAGTCCCTCTGTGTATCGAGTGGACTTTAAGCCGAATTGGGTGACTCAGGCTCAGACTCAGTCTCGCGGAGTTATCACCAAGAGAGATCGAACACAGAACAAAACGACGGGGGAGATCATTAAAGCGGCGATTTAAATAAACTAACCGACATGTATATATAATTGCATATACGGGGCGTGAGCAGCGGAGTAGAGCGAAAAAGCAAAAAAGCGATCATCGAAAACAAAACTCTAGCCAAGCTCGGCTCGGAATCATATAAAAGCCAGCCGCTGGCGGCGTCAAGTAAGCAGTTTCGACACCAAAGGGTTAACAAAAGCATCTCTCTCTCTCCTTTCGCCACCATGAAGTTCCTGGTTGTCCTGTCCGCCATCCTGGCCGTTTCGGTTGCCGTGAGTAGAGTTTTTGTTTTGGACTATTAAGCTGAAGGTTTTAATGATTTACATTATATCCCAAATAGGACTTGCAACTCTCCGATGAGCAAAAGGCTGCTGCCCATGCCAATGGTGCCCTCTGTGCCCAGCAGGAGGGCATCACCAAGGACCAGGCCCTCGCCTTGAGAGCCGGCAACTTTGAGAACGCCGACGAGAAGGTCAAGTGCTTCGCCAATTGTTTCCTGGAGAAGACCGGCTTCCTGGTCGATGGTCAGGTGCAGCCCTCGGTTGTCCTGGCCAAGCTGGGACCCCTGGCTGGGGAGGACAATGTCAAGGCCGTCCAGGCCAAGTGTGACTCGCTCAAGGGTGCCGAGAAGTGCGATACCGCCTTCCAGCTGTACAAGTGCTACTACGAGAACCGCGCCCACATCTAAGTTACCCGTCCAGCCTGCAAATGTATTATGTGTGATAATCTCTGTCTGTGAATCGTTACGAAACTTTGTTAAATTAAAGTCTAATCAATGAGAAATCTATGTGGAAGGCAGTGTTTAAATTATGGTAATTTAATTAGTGTCCGTTCATGTTCGAAAGGAAAATATTATCCTCAAAAACAACTAGTTAGCAAGGGAATTTGAAATCCATAACATTCAAGCCTTAAAATATCATCTAAACCTTAAGGCCAAGAAGTTAACAAAGATATTTAGTTCACCTTACTCCTATATACCTTTATAACACCTGAAATTATACTTCTTCCAGTGTATTTATTACCTGCCAAACTTGCTACTAAGCCACCCCCGAAGACATCAAATTTTAACAAGAACTTTTCATTTAAATAACTTTCGCAACTTTGACATATTTCCCCCCTCACAGTTTAGATCTCAAAGGAAATTAAAGAACGGAATTCTTATACATAATTACTTATGCATATTCTTATTTTGTCAATGCAGAGGCTCCACTGTGCGCGGCTGACCCATTTGCGTGGGGCACACGCACCCATTTGCATAACAGTGGGCCATCATTAGAGCCCACTGTCAGACCGTCGTCAGGGGCTTAAGTCCTTGGTCGGAGGACCGATCCCAAAGGCATTGGCACGCTCATGTTTGGCATAAATATTGATGAGCGGCGAAGGATGCAGGGAGTAGTGAGGAGTCTACATGCGTGGCGGCCAAACAAATGAATTGGACACCGGGTAAAGGGGATGCGGCCGTGTTTTTAAAAGCCCAAATCCAATTAACAAATCATTAAACATTCATTGAGCACGTGTCGCAATTGCATTTACCAGTTTAACTTGGAATGGAATGGCTTTTTGAGGGGGCGACATAAGGGACAATTGCTTTGGCTTCGGCTTTGGCTTTGGGGAATTTGGAGCAGAAACAGGATAAACTCAGGGCTATGCGCTGAGAGAAAAAGAGGGAGCTTGAAATTTTGGAAATTACCAGGTGATTTAATAGAGATTTTAAGAGGTAAAAGGTGCCAGATGTAAAGATAATTAAAAGGGTATTTAATAAAGCTAAAAGAAGTGCAGAGATACTAGGTTATTTAATATACATTTTAAAGGAAAAAAAATACAAGTTGTTCTTATAAAGATTTTAAGCTTTTGTTTGGCTTTATTTCATTTAGTTTTAATTTATCTCCTATACATTTATAAATTTAATCTGTATTTTATTTGATTTTGGAATATTTTCTATTAGTTTATTAAAGAATAAATACTTACAAATGGTTTCAATATTAGAAAAAATTTAATTTTACGAAATGTAAAATTTGGTTCATGGTCAGTCGTAAAAAAATGGTAAATACACTGATAAAAACTAAATTCTTTGGATATAATATGAATGTGAGCAATTGTTTAAATAAAAAAATATATAAATTGATTATATAAAAACCCACCATAATTATATTTTACTAAAATGTTAAAAATTTTAAGCATTTTCCATTAGTTTCCCATCGAAAATCTTTATTTAAAAGATGTTTTATCTCCAAGATTCTATCCACATAATTATGCAATCCATTATCCTTTTTTAGCTTCAATATTTTCATGGTCAGACTCATGACTAATCCCTTCTTATTTTTCCCACTTCTTCCAATAACTCCTAGACTATAATTCCTGAAACTTTTCCCAAGTGTTGATGGACTTGGCGTCTATAATTCATTTTGTCACTTCCTGCGAAAGGTCTGGCTGTCATGTCAGTTCCATTTAGCATCCGTTTCAGTTGCAGTTGTCTGCACAAGGACACGGACGGACGGACGGACGGACGGAAGGGAGCCTGGCCAACAACAGTCAGTGATGCGTTTACTAATGTCTATTAAAAAGGCAGCCCAATCATCGGATTCCACCCCCGCGAGCTAATGCATTTAAGTAGACAGCCGCCTTGGCGGCTTGTCAAAGGAAGCAGGATGCGTGATGTGGCCGGGACAGAAGGACATCGATGCTGGGCATCAGACCCATTGTCTTGGCCGTCTTGTTTGGCTTGTCTCGTGGCTGTTAAGTTGGCTTTCAATGGAGGCCAAGGAGTTGGAATGGGTTGGGAGTTGGGAGTTGAAGTCGGGTTGGTTGGGGGCTTACCCTGCGGTTCTCACATTAATGTAATTTCATTTTATAAAAACTATACGCTTCGGAGGGGTGGCTCTGGCCCGATGTTGTCTCTCTCGCCTTTGTCTGTCCGCATGGAGCTCCTTTGATCTTAAAGACCAATATGTGATGTGGTTGCGTTCCCCGTTATCAGCACAAGACTGTTATTAAGTCCCTCAATTAGAGAAGGACCAGGGAGAGCTTGACTTGGCTACTGCGGTTTGCAACTAATGTGATTAAATTGCTTTCCCCTATCAATTCCTCTATAATCTAATTCAAGATTTACAGAGGTCTTTTTTCTGTCGTTTCTGTAGAAAAAAAAACAACCTCTGATTAGACACGTAAACAAATTAGTTGAAAATTGCAGTGATTATTTTAATTGAATTTGGCAAACAATGCATTAAAAAAGGTGTACCTACAAATATACGTAGTGTAATTGCCTCGAAACAGTTTTTTAACAACAATTTTATGGAACGGAACTTAAATGGTTTGTAGATTCATCTGCCAAATTGAGCTTGAAACACTTTTTTGCAAAACCATTTTCCTTTTGGCGTAATCATAGAGTCCATTAATATAGACAAATGAGGCTTTTGGCCAACGCTAATTTGAGTTCTCGCCCCCAAAAATGTTTTTTGGCAATGCACTGATCCATGGCACATTATTTGGTTTAAGATCGCTTGATGGCTATACGACCAGTCAGGCATAACAGTCATTTTCCGATCGATTTGAACAACAATTAAACAGCAATTAAAAAGGAGATCAGATCCCTGAATTTGGCATCTATAAAAGGGGCCTAGGTAAGCGGGACTGGCGCCATAGTTCTGAACTTTTTAAGCAACAAAGCATCGATCTATTGATAGCGAGAAACCCCATTTAAATGTCTCTTAAAACCAATTGGATGTCCTTGCTGGGCCTGGCACTATGTGCTCTCTTGCCCTTAGCTTGGGTAAAGTATTTTATTTATTTATATTTTAAATTAATATTATTACGATCTCACCTTTACAGAGCCGCTCGCTAACCGTCTCGCTGAACATGTCAATGACCCGCACCCTTACCCCGGATCCCGTCAATAACACCGAGCCCAAGCTCAGCCAGGAGATGCTGAGGTCCTGCATGCGCAAAACGGAGATTTCCATGTCGCAACTGAAGCTCTTCCACATGAGCCTCATGAACAACGATTACAACAACGAGAACGAAGTGGTACCGGCTCCGGCTCAGTCCATGGGCGAGGTGAACAACCTGGGTGACTTGGACTATCCGGGCGGTGCCCAGCTGCCCTTCCTCGATCTCAAGCACAATGAGCCGCTGCAGTGCTTCGTGAGCTGCCTGTACGAGACACTCGATCTGGACCGCTACAATGTGCTGCTGGAGGAGGCGTTCAAGACCCAGGTCCAGACCATCATCCAGCACGAGAAGGCCGAGATCAAGGAGTGCAGCGATCTGCAGGGCAAGACACGCTGCGAGGCGGCCTACAAGCTGCACCTGTGCTACAATCACCTCAAGACCCTGGAGGCGGAGCAGCGGATCCGCGAGATCCTCGAGCGGACGGAGGCGGAGAGCGAGGGGCTCGGTCCCGATGGCACTGACTTTATCGATGGCATTCAGCACTCCGGGGAGGCGGCAACCACGACCAAGTCGGAGTAGGTCGGAAAAATGTGTACCTGGGCTTTCTCCCATATTATTTTGTGTTTTTAACCTTAAATCTAACATTCGGCACTGTCTTTTCAGGACTTTTGAAACAAAATTAAATTGTAAAATTAAAGATCATAGAGCAATGAAATATACTATTTTGGTGATAGAACATGGAAAGCTTTTAATGTAAAATCACCTTAATAATTATTATAAGAGAGTATATTAAAGAATGGAACAGAAAAAAAAGAGCTTGAAAAATAATAACTTCCTTAATATTAAAGCCATCTTTTGGGATTTAAGTTCACTGAGGAAAAAGTGAAATATTTAAAGTATAATTTTTGGCTGACTCTTAACCCTTTGTCATTTTTTATTACCTTGAAAAATAAATGTAAAAAATATAATATTGCACTTTATCAACATGTTTTTATCTAACTCTGAGGATTGACTTTTTTTTTCTTTTAAATTTATTATTTCCAAAGAATTCTAACCAAATACTTCTTAAGTCCCACTAAAATTCTGCCACAATCCCATGAAAAGCACTTCCACGTAACAACCCAAGACCCGCTCAATTTGCGGTCCAAAATAATATATATATTTTTATTTATAAATAAAATGAGTCCGGTTTAAGAACGGTTATTTTTCTCATCAATTTTCCACATCAAATAAATATAACAAATTAAAAAGCAATCCAAACAGTTGAAAATTATAGCTCACTGACCCGAATGATCACCTAGGGGCGGGGATTTTTTAACGCCTGCTGGCCGAAATATTTAAAAACAGCCAATTGCCTCAACAAATTATATTGGAAAATTATTTAAAATTATTTAAAAATTGTATAATGTAAGTAATTGAATTTTAATAACTTAATTGTTAGAAGTTAGACTGGAATTATGGAAATATCACCAGTATTTAAGCGACTTTAACTCGCTCTCTGTGTGTCAGTGCAGATACTTTGTGGCAGCCATGAAAGTCAGCGGATTAATAGTCGTCGTTTTCCTTATTTTCGCCTTAAGTGAATTGGCAGCTGTAAGTTTGTAGCAAATATCCTTCATAATATATTAAGCAGATGCAGCAGGCTTGCATCAAGGAGCTGAACATTGCCGCCAGCGACGCCAACCTGCTGACCACCGACAAGGAGGTGGCCAATCCCTCGGAGGCCGTCAAGTGCTACCACAGTTGTGTCTACAAGAAACTGGGACTCCTTGGCGACGACAACAAGCCGAATAACGACAAGATCCTCAAGTTTGCCCAGATCCGATTCAGTAGCCTGCCCGCGGATAAGCTGAAGGCTCTGCTCACCAGCTGCGGAGCCACAAAATCGGCCACCACATGCGATTTTGTCTTCAACTACGAGAAGTGTGTTGTCAAGGGTTTTAATGGTTGAATTTTAGAAAGAATAAAGATATTTTAAGGGTTTCATGCAATAATCCAAAATGTATTTAATCATCTGGTTTTGGTTCTGCCTTTCGGTTAACTTATGCAAATTGAAAGCTTCGAGTAACCAGACGGTTTATATGGACCAGTTCTGTTCAGCTACTGAAAATGCTTTTATAGCGCAGAGGTTTATTAATTAATTTCAAGGGTTTTTAATTCTTTATAATGTAAATATTTTATATTTCATATATGTTAAAAATTATTATAGAGAAGGATAACGTTGCGACAGTCCGTCTGTCTTTAGACCTTCTTTTCCATATTTCAAACCTATGTAAATTTTCTTTACAAAAAAACAAAACAAAACAAAGTCCTCATAAAATATGTAAAAAAAATATAAATAAATACTAGCAAGCCATGATTTTTCAACTAATGCCCTTCCAATAAATTTTCATCAGACTCTAACGTCTCTCCGCACCATTTACATGTATTTTAACCTTTGACAAATTTATTGTATCTTCACAAATATTTTACATATTTCCATTCTTGAGTAACCAGGAAGCCCAGATCCATTGGAAGCAAATGTGAGTATAGGGCCAAGCAGAGATTCTTATTGCAATTTAAATCAATGCTAATTGTTAATTGTAATTATTTAGTTGGTTATGATTTAGCAAAATGACTTCCATCGTTGAGATACCAAAGTTGCCAAAGGGGGACGAGGCGATACCGCAATGGTTGAAGATAGACTGGTCAGATGAAGTCCTTCACGACATCTACCGGGACTGGGGCACATACTACTCCCGCCGCCGTAGGGAGAACTTTGCCTTGCATTATCTCAACAAGGCCCTCGAACTGGAGCCGGGGGATCACATGACCCTTTACAAGAGATGCCAGACCAAGCGCAAGGCCGCCCAGATGCTCGGAGCCTTGCAGGACAGTCGCGATGCAGCCAGTGAGTATTTTTAACATGAAATTTAGAATTTTAATTATACAATGTGCTTAAATAATTGAGTTTTCATTACTGAGATTTTTGTAATTCTTTTAAGAACTGGCCCGCGCGGCTGACGGTGAGGAGAAGGCCGTTATCCAGCTGGACATATGCGATGTCCTTTACGAGCTGAACCAATTTGAGGACAGTAAGGCGGCACTGCATAACAATATGCGCGTTTTCACTGGAAATAAGAGCAAAAGCTTTGAGCAACGTGTGTTGGTGGTAAGTTTTTCTGTCAAGAACCAAGGAAACGATAGAAAAGATCTACAAAAGATATGAGATTAGGAATATCCTCTTTATTACACATTTTGGAAATGATTATTCTTCCCCAAGGTGGACGAAGTAATCGAGGATGTGACCGGCGAGGCTATGACGGCATTTTTCTCAAAAAACCTAAAGACGGCCAACATTGTCAATGACTTGATGAAACAAAAGTTAAAGGTGGACGAGAGACCACTGTGGAAGGTCCTAAAGGAGCAGGGTCTGTGCGATGTTCAGAGTATCCAGGATGTTGAGGAGGAGTTGCTGTCGCCCATGGAGATTGCGCGACGGAAGCGTGCCTTTAACATATTCCACCAATCGTATATCAATGACTCCTGGATTGATGTGCTCTTTCTAAAGATGCTAATCAAGAACCCCAGTCTCCTATTGCCCCAGTGCAAGGAGTCCAGCTTCTTCCTGTACAACATATCCCGTAAACAGTACGAAATTGTTCGCAAGTTTATGGTAAGACTTGAAACCTTTTTTCTTGGTTTCCTAACCAATATAATAATGGGTTTTTTTCTACCCAGAAAATGCTGCAATCGCGTAGTCCCCTTTATTTGGTCAACTACTTGAAGTATCGCAATAAGTCGATGTCGGAGAGGTACAGGGAGGCGTACCTGTATCGCGTACAGTACCAGACACATCGCACTATGAATATGGCCCTGAAACAGATACGCGTTCTGCGAAAGGCCAAGAAGGTTCAGGTGAGTTTGGATTGGAAAAGGTATAATATGTTTTGCATTCAAACGAACTAAACCCTAGCTATTGGCCAAATACGTGGAGGAGGTGATGGGCGACTATGTGGTCTTGAAGACCTCCCGCGTTATGTGCTGGAAGTTCGAATTTGTTAACGAGGTTTACAACACCATGGCCTTGGCTTTGGCCGAGCAGCTTCGAGTGCCGAAGAACTTTAACTTGACTTTGAGTTCGCCCATCCTTACATTGCTGCGTATGCCCACCGATAAGGTCAAGGACTTTGTTTCGCTGGTGTTTGGGGATCGTTCCACTCACCTGGAGCCGGATGCCAATGATCCGGCTGCAAACAGGGCCAAGTATGTTGTATATCCAAGTTAACGAGGTGAAGACTTTATTGTAATTATCATTCCTAGGAAACTCACGGCCAGGCTGGAAAGGCGTATGGTCTTTGCCAAGTACTCGATTGAGAAGTGTTACCTTCTGCACCAGCTGGCCCAATCGCACTTGGACCAGGGTCGCCATTCCGAGTGCACCTTTAATGCTCGCCGGGCCATTAGGGGTAAGCTTGTAAGTCTCATAAAATTTAATTTAATGTCTTTCCCCTTTAGAAAGCCTCAACTGCAACAGCAATCTGTGGAAGTTCCTGAGCGTCATTCAGATAGTAAAGGCCAATGCCATACTGCACAAGCTGGAGCAGACCAGGGAGGCCTTGGAGGACGCTCTGCCCATTGCCCGTCTCCTGGCGGACTCGGATCTGGAGTTCTTCGTTGAGACCTGCATAGTGTGCAACACGCAGGAATCGATCACCAAGCGAAATACCCTTCAGTCGTCTCGTCGCGGCAGCCGAGCCGAGTCCACGGGTCAATCATTGCTCAGTGACCAGGATATGGAGCACAGTTACAAATAATATTCTAATGGTTTTTATTTAGTGACTATATATAGAACCGATTTACTCTTTAACAACTTTTAAGATTTAAGATCCTTAAAGCCACAGCGCTTGAATAAAACTCTTGAGCAACTTTCATCTGACAAAGGGTGTATTCAAATTTATCGTATTAATGTTCGTTAACTTTAAATTAATTTCCCAGGGAATCGAAATCACAATTTGCCAAAAAAAACTTCAAACAAACGAACTCCTTAGGCCTTGACCTCCTTGGCGGGCTTGAAGGTCTCGAAGCACTCGTGCAGCTTCACGGCAGTGTCACACTTGTTCTCGCCCTTGATGTCCTTGCACTTGGCCAGGGCGGCCTTGGTCTTCTCCTCGCCAATGAAGGCGCCCAGCTTCTCCAGGACCACGGCCTCCTGGATCTCACCGTCCTTGAGGGTGCCCACCTTCTCGAAGAAGCAGTTGGCGAAGCACTTGATGTTCTCGGTGGGGTTCTTGAAGTCCTTGGCCTTGACCTTGGCCTTCTCCTCCTCGGTGAGGTTCAGCTCGGCGGCGCACTGCTCGCCATGCTGCTTGGCCAGAGCCTTCTGATCCTCGTTCAGCTCGATGGGCTAGTGGGGGGTTCAAGGGATTAGTTTTGAGGATTGAGACTAGAATCTAGACCCAGACTCACCGAGGCCAGGGCCAGGGCCAAGAGCACAGCACTCAAAGCGATCACCAAGTAGGAGTTCATGTTGCTGCTGTTGAACTGTTGCTAGAACGTTTGGGGAAGTTCTGATGCCGGTTTGGGCCGTGATCGCTGCTTTTATAGCTGATTCGTGGGCCATAAAAGCCGGTTTCTCTCTATGGCCCCGGGCAGTGATCCATCTTAGGCCAGCTGATAGGTTTTTGGACTTTGTTTTGGTCTTCGTTTTGTTTTTCTCCTGGTTTCTTTTTGCGCCTAGGCTTGATTTGTTTTCATATATATATATAGATTTTTTATTTGCCATCTCGGCAAGTATGTACTTTCGTCGCTTTGTGGCCCGAGGGCAGGCAGACAATCTGAAGTAATGGTCGCCACGAAAGCATGGTTCATTAAACCGCCTTCTCCATCGGGAGAATCGAATCAATTATACAAATAGAACGCAGACGTGGAACAGACAGCGACGCCTCGAGTGGTCTCGAGATCATAGGTCGCTCAAGTTACCAATGGATTGGGATTTGTCGGAGGAAATGGTGATAGGAGATGGGGAGGGAGATGGGGATTGGAGATGGTGTTGCGGGTGGAGATGAGGTTGGAGTTGCGGCTGCTTGCTCACTCATTATCGCGGCACTCTATCAAAAAAACTTTCCACAGCGACCGACCCATTCCAGGTGGTAAATCCAGAGACCCAATGACGACAACGCCCCCTAGCCTACAGTGGGCTAAGCGGGCAAAAAAAAATTACGGCTAGTCATCGTTAATAGTAGGAAATTGTCTGTTTTTTTAAGACTCTCAAAGAGCAAGTTAAAACGTTAGAAGTATTAAGGGGTTTATATTATAAAGATGCTACGGAAAGGTGTTGATATTCAGGGAGATAATTGTTATTTGGTAATGATGAGCTGTATAGAACTCTAATTATTTCTAGAAATTCTGCTACTTGTCATAAGAATTGTATAATAAAAGCTAAGAAATTAGCTTAGATTAAGATATTTCTACAGTAAACTAAGGTTTTGAGCTGAATTATGATTTTACATTCCCAATCTCACTATTCTAAAACCAAAATTTTAATTCTCTGTATTTAATTAATTTTATTAACTAATTTTTGTTACTCTCCATCTCTCTCAGATTTAACTTTCTTTATTTAAACCACTGTGCTTGTGTTGAATCAGAATCCAGATATATATCTCTCTCTCGGTGCGTATTGAAAGTTGAGACGCGCCAAGGCGACAGGCGACGACGACGGCAAAGTTTTTTCATTTGAATCCTATTATTTCAGCGTAGTTGTAATCTTATTATCCACGAGATGACAGCAAAATGACATTTAGAAAATTTCACGCTGTGTGAAATGTACAAAAAAAAATAAAATAAAGAAAACAGCGAGTGGGATTGGGATTGAGAATGCACAGGAAAGTCGGTGGAGCAGTGCGTGTGGGTGGCGATGTGGTGATGGAAGTGAGAGCCACAGCCAGAGCCAGAGCCAGAGCTAGGGCCAGAGTCTGAAGTCTAAAGTCCGGAGTCGGATTCGTGGGCTGTGGATCCGGAGTTTCTGATTGAAACTGCGTATTGCGGCCACCCCACTCGCCCTTCAGCCCTTGGAAAAACCTTCGTCTACGTCTTTGAGTCGGCGGGCGTGTTTTTCACAAGTTTTCCACAGACTTCTCCTGTCGCCGCCTTCCTTTTAATTTCAATTCTGACATTTGTTTGTCTGCTGTCAAAATAAAGTAGCTTTGGTGCAAAAGAAATAAACCATAAGATTGCGATTGAGAATTTTCCAACCCACGTTTTCCCCCCACCCGCACTCAACCGCCACCGCCGCCGCCGAGTGGCTGAAACTTTTCGCTCTGACGCAATAATAATAATAAACTAAAGCTTGTTTGACTTCTCCGCAAATGCTTTGAAATCCTTGTGTGGTAATCTTAATTCAATTTGCTTGTGGCGGGGACAGTCTTTCGACTCGAATGATAAACTCTCGCCCACACACATCTGCTGGAATGGATTGGCTTAAAAGAAAAACAAGGGAGTTTAATCTGGAAACTTTATCGTCGTTTCGATGTGTCGGGGTAATTAATGAGAGAGGAGATTTTATGGATATATATTCACAGGTGGGAATGTGAGGAGCTTTGATTTCTTAAAGAGGAAAAATATAAGTTATTTTTTGATGGTTCATTTAGTTAGTTATTAGCTTCATTTATTACTATTTTATAAATAGGCTAAGAAAAAATCAGGACCCTTTATTGAATAATTAAATGTAATTTTGTGTAATGTTTTCTTGTTTTTCTATGTTTTAATGTTTTCTGCATTAATTTTTATAACAGCTTTAATCTCCCCAAATTCCTTTACTTTATTAAGAAAATCCCCCGCATTTTTAATGCAAATATGGTGGTGTTTATTCACAGCATTTATTTTCTGCCTGAGTTGTTGAAGCTTGTCATTCATGAAAATATATTTCTAGACAGAATTAATTTCTCAAAATGCATACAATTTTTTTTTGCCAAAAAGTTTACGGAATTCATTAAACAAAAATGTAATATTTGTGTTAGCTCATTTCTAATGAACCAGGTCTGACATAGGGATGGCTTTCCCTATAGGGCACAAGGCAAAACCATGAAGGGCATAATCAGTCTAGCAAGTTGCCGCCTGTCGTCGTCCCCCCTTCAGCTAGAAATTAAGTACAATTTTCATTTTAAATTAAGCTGCCACGGCATCCCCGCAGAGCAGATCCTGCTTTCGGCTTTCGACGTCATTAATCACCGCAGAAGCAACAACATGCTGCTGGCCAAAGAGCATTTGTCAGAGCCTTTTGGGTAACTTTCTTTCGGTGGGGGAGGGGAGAAAAGCATTTTCTAATCGGCCCCCTCCTAGGAGCAAAAAAAAAAACCGAGCTGGAAAAAGTTGCGCCCAAGAATCAGCCCGTGTACACATGTCGGTGGGTGGGGAAGTACCCCCAACTATGCCACGTCCTCCTCGCCGAAAGGAGGCCCACCTGTCTGGGTTTTATTTCTGTTAGAAAAATGGTCGCTAAATTTGCGTGAAAAGGCAAATAATTTGAAATTCCCAGGGGTTCTAAATAAGTAAATTTAAATTGCATTTGTATGCGTTCAAAATTTGTGCCTTCCTTTATTTTCAGGGCGGATTGGAGGTTGTTTTTGGATTTGGGGCACTTGGAAAAAAAAGGTTTACGCAGTTAGAAAAATGTAAATTTAAGAAGATACCAAAGATATTCAAATAAAATACAAATTTTGGTTATATTGCCTTAGGACTGAAAAGAAATGTTTAGTTAAATAAGGATGAATGTATTTTTAAATTATTGATGAAAATATTTCTATTTTAACCTCGTTACATTTTTTACATGTTTATGTATTTTTGACTCGTTGTCATATTTATTGCTCGCTTGTTTTAGTATTTTCAACAGCTTATTTTTTCCCTGTGTATTTTTCTGTGTGTTTTTGGCCACAACAAGTTTTTGTTGCCGCCTTTGCCGTTATAAATTTGCGTGTCAAAAGCGACGAGGTGAAGGTTTTTCCGCTTTTTTTTGGTGTTGTGTTGCCTTTGCCGTTCACGTTGCTGATGTTTCGCATATGCGGAAGGAAGTCCTCCCTCCTCCTGCCACGTTTTTGGCCGCGTGTCTATGTGTTTGGCCAAATGTTAATGTCCTTATCAGCGCTTCAGGATTTTTACATGTGTCCGCATTTGAAATATGCGGCAATGGCGAATGTTTTTCTGGCACTTTGCATGCACTTGCAACCATCCCGTGGCCGGGCTCGGGTATATTCTTTTTGCCGCTCCTGTTGCCGCTTCCGCTGCAGTTGATGTCAAGTGTCAAGTGTCGGACAGTTGAAGTTATTTATTATAACGACAATTACACCAAAAGCTGGCCAACGTTGACAGCGGGTTCTTCGGCTTCTGCGGGTTCCTATGGCCATAATTACATTTCCCACGATTCGGGGCGAATGGAAATTAGAAAATGTCAAAAAGAGAAAGAGAGAGAGAGAGAGGGAGGGAGGAAGCGGAAGTTAGCCAACTTTGCGTTGTGTGCTACAATGTGTGCTTTTGCCACGCCCACATGGCGCACACACGCCCAGACGCAAGTCCTTTCATCGAAATCCCAGGGATCCGGATCCATCGTCTCAATCGAAATCACCCTATCCCCCCGGAATCGGTGGAAATTTGCTAATGTAATGATGCTTAAAAGTGTTTCAAAGTATTCCTTTGCCTTGTTTATTTTTATTTAAATGCCAGCATGTGTGTGTGTGTGTTGTGTGTGGGCGTTTGATTGAATTGGAAATGCTTTGCCAAAAAATTTCCATTCGCCCTCGATGGCTGTCTGTTCTTTTTCTCATTCCTTTCAGCTGTTTGATATTCAAGGGTTGAGTTTGAGGCACGTTGCGAATAATTTGCTAAATGGCTTAAAGCATGTGAAATACTCTCTGGTAGCCGCAGAACCAGTCTGGACTTTCCGTTTGATTTTGGCAGTATCTCTATGTGCCGATTGCATCTCACTTACATTTTGGTTTGTGTTTGTTTTTATAGCCAGCAATAAAATTTAATTTACATTAACTTCTTAGAAATGAGGGAATCCCATTGTGACTCGATAAACAAAACAATTTCAATGTGTGGCTCTCCATTGTAATCGTTTTGTATATCTTATCTTTTAATTTAAAGGGGTCTAAGTTCAAATAATGTGTGTTGGTTGAAAAAATCTAAATAAGATAAAGGTTTATTGTTTCTAATTAGGTTTTACTAATTAAAACTTTGTCTGGGGTAAACATTAATCAAAATAGAATAAAATAGCGTAGAAATTGGTTAAAAAATAACAAAAGCAAGTTCAAAAATGTATTTTGGATAAATATGAATGGTTATCTTAATATAAAACGTATTACTTTTTCATTTACATATTAAAAAAAGGCCAAAGAAAATTGTATTGTATTCGTATGTTTTTAGACAATAAGAATTTCTGGGAGCTAGTTTCTTATGTAATGTTTTCTTATGTTATATTTTATTGCCTTAAAAATATATATCACAATATTTTAAATAACTTTGAAACTTAAACTAACTATCTTTATTGATATTATTAATATATTTCTTATAATTAATTTCGTTACTCCAAATGATTCCCATTAAATAACGGCTGCCGGCATCTGTAGCCACTTCAACAATTCCTTTTTAAGCCCCTCAAGGATGTCGATACAAGCACTCGGGGCCGCAGAACTCATCACCCAAGGACCCTTTTCCTTCTGGCTAAGTTCAATGCCATAAGTCGCAGTACCTGGCGCTTCCACTTTTTTTCTACATTGCACAGTGCACATTGCACCGTGTTTTGTGGCTCTAATTCCATGTGTTCTGTGGGCATATTTAACGAGCGCCTGCTGTGCCACTTCAGCCACTATAATATGCCAAATTAAAACTTTAACTAGCGCGCCGAGAGTCCTACAGCGTCAGCATAAAGAGCAAGTGCAGCACACTGGCGCAGAGTCGGCGACAGACTGTCATCATTATCATTAACAGGGACACACAAACATATACTTACACACAGACTAGTCGCTTTCGCACCTTATCCGGAGCTTAAGGCACTGAAAGAAAATGTGTCTCTAAATATTTTTAAAATATCAAAAAACCTTTATTTGGGTTTTTACTCTTGAACAAATAATATTTTCTTAATATCTCTTGGATTTCATTACAAGAATTGTATTTTCTTTAAGATACTAATCAAGAAAAATCAATTTAAAGTTATAGGTTCATTTAAAACAAACTTTATAATTATTTACTTAGTTGTTTGAACATTTCATTCAAGTTGTTGAATCCTATCTATACATTTTCCTTAAAATCCAATACGTTTTTAATGAGTGCTCATAAAAAATAATATAAAAATATAGCTAAACTATGAAGAACTAGGTATAAAAGTATGATAAACATAAAGTAACTAAGATTGATTGTATTTGAAGTATAATAATAAATTAATCTCCTTAATTTCTTAAACTAAAGTAACAGGTACATTTAAAGGTCAATGTAGTTAAATATTTCTTTCAAGTTTTAAAACTTTACCCAAGCACTTAACTTAATTTATCCTACATTTTAAAGGGTTTCTGTTTAAAATTGAATATGGAAGCAGTAGAGCTTAGTTCTTTTCTTCGCTATTATTAAAGCAAAAGGCTAAGCTATCTATAAGCAATTAAAGTTTTTTATTTAAAATATTTTAATCATAATTAATGCTTCCTCTTTTCTCACAGTGTCCCAAGCGTAGCAGCTTTGGCTGGCGCTTATTATTGTCACTGTAGTTGGCACTGAAGTGGTCGCCACGAAACAGTCGCCCGAAAGTGACACAGTCGCTGCTGCTGGCGGAAGTGCGGGGGAAGCCATGGCGATGAGGTGCAGCTTCCGTTGCAGTTTGTTTTTCCTGCTCCTCGCAGACGGCTTAGTGGCATACGGCACTGGGGGTGTGTGTATGTGTTACGCTATAAGCATAAAGAGCATAAAAAGCATAAAAAGCATAAAAAGTGTAAAAAACAAAAACGAAGGCGTTAATCTTTCTAACAAACCCAGTCCGTCTGGTACATAACTTTGCTTGCACTTTGGCCTAACATAATTTATGCACTGCAACTGCTCGGTAACTACTATATGCGCCACGCCCCCTCTGGGAGCATACGTAATTACACACTTCGGGATAATGCCAGGACTTTGAGCCAGCCACTTTGCAGCGCAGGAGGATGAAGAGAAGTAGAGTACTCAGGAAATGAAGCAGGAAAGGCAAAAAACAATCAAGAATGCTGAATAAATAAAGCCAGGAAATTGTACACAAGCGGCAACCAGAGGCATTTTTGCAGTGTCTCCCATTTTGAAAAATGATTTCAGGTGTTTGACGAATTAAGGTCTTTAAGTTGATTGTTCAGACAAATTTAATATGCAACTAATATTGAGATGGAAATGTAAAGGATATTAATTGAAAGAGAATAGCTAAGAGGATAAAGTATTTTCCTTCTTTTAGAAATCACGTATTCAAGTAAACTTTAATCTTTTATTTAAGGCATTGTTTTGTATTTATGAATTTATATTTAAAGCTAAGACGTAGCTCAAATTCATCTTATATTTAACTACCATTGTTGTAAATGTCTGATTTTAAATTTAAGAATAAATATTAAAGTAAGACAAGGCAAATTATGGCCCAAAAATAAGTTAATTTAATATTTTATTGGTAAAAAATAATATATATATATATAAATAATATTTAGTTAAAGGGTAAATGATGAATATTTAGTTTTTTTTTAACTAGCTTATCGTACAATGTTAAACTCAATAGTATTTTTTTAATTCATGCTAATTGACTTTAAGCTTCTATTTTAAGAGACTTTCTCTAATAAATTAATTTTTGTAAGGTTTTTACTATTAAACTAAAACATTTTCAACGAAACTGGTATAAAAACTTTACACATATCATCGTATAAATTCTTCTACATTTTAATCCCAAAAAAAACGTAGAAATACAAAGTAAAGAGAAAACGAATAAAGCTCCACAAATAAATCTGATTTAATCCTTTTAGCAGACAGCTCCCCCAGCTTCTTTTTGCAAAAGTAAAAATATGACAAGAATGACAAGAAGTTTTTCACACAGTTAATCCTTGTTTTAACTTGAATATTCCAGTATAAAATAAAAATTTCCTATTAGTACTTCTGCCATTAAACGTTTAATTGTACTAAAACCATGGCCATAAACCTAATCAAAGCACTTATCAAAACAAAGTTTGTGCCATAACTCTGGGCTGGCAGAACAGTAAAAATTTCGTTAACGCATTCGAGTCAATTTTACGGCCTATTTGGTGTACGGGCCAAAAGCCAGGCTAAATCAAAATGGTTACTATGGACATCCAGACCCTTGAGCATTGTTCGCAGCACTAACCGAGGCTGCTTCGATTTGGCTCTCTGGATTTTCCCAATTTTCACTCAATAGGCCAGCGCCTGCGCGGGCAAGTCCCTTAACTAAACACTCGGGGAAAAGTGGCGCCAGTGTGTGCTTGTGCTCCGAGGAAAACTCTCTTACACGGCCAGCTGATGGCACGAAAGCGTGCTTCGGTTTTTCTTTCAGGGTTTTCCCGTGTCCTCTGTGTGCTTGTGTATGTGTGTTGGTGTGTAAATGCCTTGGGTTGAGTTGAGTTTTCGGGGTTCGGGGTTATGGAATGGCTGAAACTGGAGGTTAGGGAGGTTAGGTGGGGTTTTTGGGGGCGAGGGAGGTCTGGTTGGTTATGGGTGGTGGCTTGGGAGTAGCGGCTCTTTGTTGCTGTTTCGCCTTGTTGTTGCTCTGCTCCTGCTTTCAATTCAATTTTTCGCCAGCTGTTGTGCTTAATTTGAACTTTAAGCATTTTCCTTTCAGCTGCCTGTTTGCTGGGCTTGGGAATTTCCGGCTTTAAGGCTGTGGGCGACAGTCAAGTCCTTTGTGGGTCAAACAGTCGTCAGCCTTTTAACCGCTAATGAAGACTTATTTTCGCTGCTAGCTGAAAACGAAAACGAAACGCTGCGAAATGCACTTATTTATGGTTAGGCCTTTTGCGATGGAGTATTTCCCATCCGAAATATGGACCGGTTGACAGTATAAATAATGTGTTGCCCTGCCGGAATTTATGGCACTTGTATGTCTTCTGGTCTTCGGCATCCACTTGGCTGCTATAAATTAGAGTCCAGTCGTGGCCGTGGCCGTGCGTGTGAGTTCCAGGAGCTCACAAACACACACAATCGTACTCATACTCCTCCCACACACTCACATACTCCTCCGTGTCACGCAAGGAAGCACACACACACACACACTCGCAGGACCCACTGATAGGACATTCGGTTTGAAGAGCAAACCGCCGTGTGACGGCGGCTTTTGAGGTTTTAAAGCGTTCTGAGGTGACACATAATGATTAGCCAGCCCCATTAATAGCTCAGCACTCGAGGCACTCGATTACACTAATTAGACGGCTTATTAACCCGTATCCCACACTTATACGCAGGCATTTCCTGAGGCACATTTCGCATTTATTTCGCGTTAATCCTTAAAACTATTTAAATCCCTTTATCTTTAGCGGGTAAATTCCTTGTTAAATTCTTATGAAATTGTGCAGCACAGACAGCAGGGTCTTCGCGGGCCATGGTGATGATGATGGGGTGGTCCATGATGGTGGTGCGGTGGTCCTCCATGGTGTCCTCCCCCGTGATGGGGTGGTCCTCCATGGCCATGCCCATGACCATGACCTCCTCCATGGCCTCCAGGTCCTCCATGTGGCGGTGGCATTTTTCAAATATTTCCAATACTTTCCGTCGCTCACGTGCAAAGTGTAGCAAGACTTGGGGGCTACTAAATCCCAAATAGTCGCGTACACATCTTATCGAGTCGCACTTTTACTATATACCATAGATAACTCTCCTATCTAATCTGTTTTGTATAACTTGCTAATCGATATACCTGAAAGAACGCTGGCACAAACATGGAAATAATATTATGACCCTGGCGATGAGTAAGACCTTGTAAAAGTCGAAAGCTGAGTTAGTCATGGCAGATAAAATGAGGAAAACCCCTCTAAGGTTGCCTCGAAAAGATAAGCATCTGAGGCATTTTATTTTTAAAGCTTATCTATGCCTGGGTACTATTATTATGATTTTATTTATGGTTTTTGGGCCCTCAAAAGATAAGATATAATGCAAAACTTATAAAGAACTTTGGGGTTTTTGGAGAGCGCTCTCAATCGATCACAATTATTTCTCAGAATTCTAGATAAAAGTGTTTGAAAGGTTCCACGAATATTTGGTTTATTGTTTTTCACCTGAATAACAGTCTGAAAGAGTTTCCTCGGAACTGAGTTTATTTTCTAGGCACCTAGACAGTTTAAACTCTTCAGGTATATGTCTTAAATCTCCTTGAAAGTGCAAACACTTGAATCTAATTCGTGATTATAAGCCACTCGTGGCCACGTGTGATGTAACAACTATTTACTTGACCCAGAAAACTATTGGGGGAAAATGCCACAGGACCAGCCACATCCACAACTACAGCCGCCAGTTCCTGTTTGAGGCAACTGCACAGCCGGCTGGCGGCAGGGCACTTTTCTAGAAAATGGAAAACCCTCCACGACTTTGGCTTTTTGAATTCAATTAATTTTATCTGCATCAGTTTCCCTTTATAATCGCATCAGCGGGGCGGCGGCTCACATGCGAATTTTCACATGGGGCCAAAAGGGAAAGGACACGTTCCCCGGAAAAGGACCGCAGCGCTCGTAAAATATATAAAGTCATTGCGAAAGCCAATTTGTATATCAGCCAGCGAGGCCCGCCGATTATCAAACTGAGAAACTTACTTAAAATGCCCTCAAAAAACGGAGGCAGAGGAGAAGGTCGTGATATGGGGCTTGTGCTTTCATGGTAACAATTACATTTCACAGATTTTCGTTTGGGGTCGCGTGTGCCGTTGCATGTTGTGTGTGCTGTGTGTGCTGTGTGTGTTGGTGCGGTCGCATTCGCGTCCGCTTTTCGCGTCCTTTATTTCGGGCTTAAAAGGGGCTTACATTATCGCCGCTTGGCAAAGAGGGAAAACTGCCAACAGCGGCCGGTTTTCCACTCAACCGATGGGCTGCGGCAGGCTCACTGGCTGATGGGCGACGTCTAAATATGAGAATGTTGTGTGAAAATGTTTAAAATCCACGCAAGCCTCGGCAAGCGCAAATGCTTAGCACGCCATAAGTGTCAGGCAGCAAGGATTGCCAGTGGTTTTAGTACACTAAAAAAAAGTGCTAAATGAAATTTATAAAATTTATACAACATTTTAACCTAATACTACAGCTTAAGTGATGAATATCCTAAAATTTAAACAATATTGAAAGGTATACATGGAAGTTATTCAGTCTTAAATGGTTAGAGATTCAAGTCATCAACAAAGAAACTTTATATTACCTGAAATTCAATATCTATATGCACTTAAGCCCCATTCCTTGCAGTGCATTTTGATCCTGGGAGTGTAGGTTTTTGTCCTGGCCAAGGAGTGGCCACGTTTTGCATACCGCCGCCGCTGCTGCTCCCAAACCACTGAAAATGGCGTGGCGGGCGCTAAGAAAGGAAGTAAATAGTGGAAAAGGCATAAATAATAGCAAATAATACGGCGACAATGCGCACAAATTTGCCGCTAAAGTGTAGTCATTGTCGGGTCCTTCGTGGCGAGAGCAGGCACAACAACGACAACAAAAAAATAGAGTCCTGTGCGTGAGCTTAGCCTTTGCTTTTTGCATGATTTCGCTGTTTAAATTTATTACACATTAGATTTATGAACGCGTTGAGTTGGCCATCTCCCCCACCTCCTTTGTGGCGGCTTTAATTTCATTGTTAGAAGCTCCCACTTGAGCCGGGTGTGAAGCATAATTTATAGGTGCGAGTGTGTGTAAGAGAGTTTTTAAGTGATTTCTTTCGCTCGACTGCCACTGGGCACATGCACAATTATCGGTTGGCCTCTGTGCCACTTCTGTTACTCGACTTGCGGTTGGATTTCCACAGCGGTTTCCCCTGGACTTCCCCATTTAATTTTTTCCTTTTAATCACAGGTTTTCGGTTAGCCGCCTTGCGTGGCTTTTAAGCGCTTATTAGAAGTGTGACAGAATTCGAAGTTGAAAAGGAAACGCAAACGCCCCGCCACTTGCCACATCCATTTGCCACACACGAAGGGCCAGTGCAATAATATGGGGTCACACCGTAACTTGTGGCCACGTATACAAACAGTTGTGTAAATAATGCTGGAAATAGTTCAAAACTCTCGTCCGAACAGTAATAAAATCAAGTGTTTTAGGGCGTACTTAAAGGGGATAGTTTACCAGAAACTAGTTGGGGAAAAATGTGGAGAGTAACATTGGGAAAATTATATGCCTTAAATTATTTAAAGACTTATATCAGTCCTGAAAAAGGAGATATTATTTAAATATATAAACTGCTTGTGCTACATAAACTTAGCTAAGCAAAGTAGTTTTCTTTATCTAAATAACAAACAAAGCTATGACCTTTCCCTGCCTCATTAAAATTCACATTGTCTTGGACTCACATAAAACCTAAGTGATTTGGTTTATTTTTTTTTGCCTAAAATAAAGTTTATTCCAAGCAAAAGTTGGTAATGCATTTGCTATCTTCATGGCCGGCTATAAAGCGGCGACGTGTGATTAAAACTTTTATTTTGTCCCACATTTTAAGGCAAAGCCGCGCTCACTCGCTCGCTTCTACCTGGCGAAAGGTGTCGTAAAAATTCTATCAACTCGATTAAATTATAACAAGTGGATTTTCATGTTTTTGTGCCGCATTTATGTGTTTTTATTGTGCTAATTTTATGCGAGTCCTGGGCGCCTCAAGGAGGCGCAAAGAAAAGAACGCACACCCGCACATTCGCTCAGCCGTATATCCTCCCCCCCACACACACACACGTGTGCAGATAGGCACCTGCCACCTGGCACCTGCAATAATACTTGGCACACATTTAGTGGCAGCATTTAGTGGCACACTGCGGCGGTAACCGCCAACGACGAAGTTCATTCTTGGGACATTTCCACTCTCTGGCCTTTCCACCGCTGTCGCCGTGTGCCACAGTTTGCCAAAGTTTTCGGCCTGCCACCTGGTAACCCTGCCACCCACCCAGCCACACAGCTACCCAACCACCACCAGCACCACCTGATTCGGCGGTGGCCTCGCTCGGCTTTTGTCTTATCAAAGTTTTTGGCGCGCATGTGTTTATGCCACAAATGGCACTTTTGCGGCAGCGCATTTTATTTTTTACTGCCGCTTTTCGCCATTTTGCTTTATCATTTTTATATGTATTGTGTATTATATTAAATGTATGTGTGTATGTTTATACATATATATATATATTTATATAAAATAAATACAAGCCCCTGATAGGCTTGGTCCTGACCTTTGTTTATAAAACATTCGAAATTGGCCCACGCTGCGTATACTCTATTTTGGTATTTTAAAGTTGGGTGGTTAGACCTATTTCTAGGGATCCTAAAATTAGTTCATGTTTATGCAAATGTTTAAATATGGTTAGTGTTTTATACAGTTTTTTATTTAACTATAATTATTTCATTATTATTATTATTTCATTATTTCATATAGACAACGTTGCGTATACTTTATACATTTAACTTGAAATATGTCTGTAGGAGAGTTCTCACTAAAAATGATTTAAAAATGAAAGCTGCTTATGAATTCTGACTTGTGTAATTAGTTTTTAAATAAATTAACATATTCAAGTTAATTTTTAAATGAAATAAATAAGCTTAACATCGTCCTTAGAAATATGGTAAAACCTTTGCAACAAATATTTCCCTGAAGATTGTTTTACATTTATGGGTTTATCAGCATGTTTATAATAAATATTATTAAATTAATAATTAAAATAATGCACATTAAAATGTTCTGACCTAGAGTAACCCCAAAAACTGCGAATCTGCTATACAATATACAATTTTCCCAGGCTTAAACCTTTGCCAACAAATAAATCAGCCTGTACCCCATTAACCCTTTAGTTATAGTCTGCCAGACAGAGGATACTAACGTCTCACTTAGTCTCCTATTTATATAGAGTAGAGGAATTCAAATTGCCGCCCAGTTCGTTTTTATTGTCCTCAAGGTGAGCGTGGGATCCACGGGCTATCCCCCGTGAAAGGTGTGCAGGCCAACTAATGACCCTGTATTTATAAGACTGGGGAAAGTTTATAAATATTTATGGGCTCCGCTGTTGCTTCAGCTTCGAGTGCCCCTGCTGCCGCTATTCTCTCTCTATTTCCCTTATTGTTGTTGCTTATTTTCATCAAGCTAAAACTCATTTGGTTATTTTAAAATTCCAAGCAGGCGTAGTTTCATTTTTGACACCCAAAAACCCCCCATTCGTCCTTTTGGGGGATCTGGCGCACGTTGTTGCCATTGTCACGCACACACGTACTATATTTTTTACGCGCATATCATATTACACACAGGACATTCCCTTGGCTTAAAGGACCCGAATGGACCCCTTTTTCTAACACTGCCGGGAGGATGGGGGATGTTTCCGGTATACATTCATCGAGGGGTTCTAAGTAAATAGAATCACGTACACTAATTATCAACGCCATTGCACGAAGGATGCTCAAAAATATATGTATATGTATACGGATATATATATATATTTATTAATTTCAGCAAGGTAACGCCCCTGCCCGGTGTCGGGTGAAATTTTTAATTGAGATCCCCGCTTTATGATAGCAAACGAGGAACTATTCGGCCCGAAATTGATGCGACCACTGATGGTGATGCTGATGGCACTTGGATGGCTGGTTTCAAATGCAAAATGCATACTCGGATATAGTTTTGAGGGTTGAGATAAGGTGGCACATATAATTAGCTGCCCCATTTGGTATTATGCGACATAAGAGCGCTTCTGAAGCCCCTTATAGTTGCTGTAATGTGAGTCATTCAATAAATAAAGCCACGGTAGAGTGAGTCCACAGAGCTTAGGTGTATTCGAAGGGGAAATTTAACTCTAAATGAATGAGAAATTAAAACAAAAATAGAGCGGAATGAGTGGATAATTAAATGTCTTATATATTACGTTATTTATATGTAAATTAAATCAAGATTAGGTGTGGTAATCAAGAAATTTTTGGTATGTGTAAGTGCATTTGGAAATCTCAAACAATGAGGCTGACACTCTGCACAAGATAAACCCAGAAAGATAACGTTTATCGGTAGCCTTATCTACCTTTTGTACTATCTTTATATATAAGAGTTTATCTCAACTTTGGTATTTCCTTGTAAACTTAAAGGAACAAAGTGTAATAAATCACCGATCGATTTTATACGCCTCCCTTTCAAACCTTTATCAAACTATTGGAAGGACAGGCAAGGTGAGACGCCAGCGATTCGCTGGGGTACTTTACACACAAATCGCCAGTACCTGATAAGAGGTTCTGCTATAGCTTTTATCTATAGATAAGACTGGCAGCGTAACAGGCAGAGATTGGCGGGACGGCGACTATAATAACACAATCCAGGCACCAAGTCCAGTGCCCAACGAAACGCGTGCAGTGCAACAAGTCGGCTTTACTCCATTTATACTAGACTCGTACACCCCCAGCCAACGAGATGGATCACAGAACTCGCGTGGAGGTGGTACAAGTACCTCCCCAGCCAGGAACCACGGTGATTGTCCAGCCCCAGCCAGCTCCTCCGCCGCCCCATGACAAGGGCTGCTGCTGCTGTCCCTGCTGCCCCTGCTGCATGCAGTGCGGCGATTGCTGTTGCTGCTGTACAATCATGTGAAGGGAAGTGGCCAGGGATATCCTCAAAGCTGAAACAAAGGAGACAAGGAGAGAGCCTGTTAATGCGTTACGTTAAATTAACTTTCTATGTCTACGGCCCACACAACAATTCACACAGTTTTTTCGTGCAATAAAATTTTACGATTCCGTTGTAAATAACACTTTGTCCTGGTCGCTGGTAACATATTGTCTTACATAAATCTCAATGCGGCACATAATAATAAAAAGCCAAATTTAATAACACACCACAAAAAATGTATAGTTTTATGGCGGCCACAAAGGGTAGCAAAGAGGGGGCCAAGGGACAGAATCCTTTTTGGCTGCAAAATGCTCACCACATCATTCCCAAAAGTTAGTTCACATTCCGAGTTATTATTTATATGTTTCTCAATTTGCCAATAAAAGCGGAAAATGTGTCAAGAGTGTTGGGAAGCCAACTCCATGCCGCTCCATGGGCCTGCTGCTCTCATTTGATAAAGGATTTTATGACTCTTGGCGCTTGAATTGCAACCGCAGTGCCAGAGTTCTCGCCCCAAAAATATATATATTTTGACGAGGGTCCTCCAAATGGGCACCAGAATGGAGGGCGAGAGGAGGGAGAGTGCCAAGCCGAGTGCTACTCCGAGTGAGAGTGCGTTGGCTGCCTGCTCATTTAACATAATTTTTTTGGCCCGCACTCTCTCTCACTCTCTCTGTGTGTGTTTCTTGGCCAAAATGTTTATCTAAAGCCCAAACAATATTACTCATACGCAACGTGATATGCCAGCCGGAAGACAGTGGGGCAGTTACCTGATTTCTATTAAGTTTGTGATTCATTTCAATTTATTTTAAAGTAAATGTTAAAAAAAATAGTAATAGCAACTTTAAGTTTAAGTCCTTTTAAGGTTTACTCGCTTTAAAACCAGTTTTGATCACTTTTCTCAATGAGTTTATGGTGAAACCAGTATTAGGCCTTTACGGAAGCTTCAATACTTGTTTATATTGAACGAAAATAAATGAAAAATGTATAGAAAATTGAGTACACTGACTTTTAATAATTAATAAATAAATAACGTAGTTTAAATAAATATTTAGACCGACGGCCTAATTTACTTACAAATGCTTTTTATGTATTTTAAATAAGATTACTAAGAGATTATTCATTAAAATTGTAATAACATTTTCAATCATTTACATTATTTTCCAATGAAGTTTTCCCCCTAAAAACAAATCCCCCTAATTGTCCCACTGTTCTGGGCTTGGTTTTTTCAATGTTATTTGCGTGTACACACTATTTGTAATCAGGGTAGCTCATTGATCAAATTCCCGCCGGCTTTAGATAATAATGAGTAAGATATTGCCAGCCAGACCCATTTGCGTTCGATGTTTCAGTTAAAGGCGCGTCACCGTGCCGGGTTCACTTAGTTCCGTTTTTTAGTAGTCACTAACTAGTAGGACTTGCGCACTAGCAACCCACAAAAAAAGTAACTAAAACAGATCCCAGGAAACCCAAGGATGTACAACGCAGGCTACCAGGTGGACGTGATCGATCCGTACTATCAGCCTCCCGTGGAGGTGATAAATGTAGTGGGACCCCCGCCACCCGTGGAGGTGATAATGCCCTCGCCAGTCTACACTCAACCCGTTGTGGTTGTGGAGCAGCCCAGCTATAATCAGCCAGGACCCCCAGCAGGACCCAGCGATGCCGAGTGCTGCATGTTATTGGGAGCCTGTTGTGTAATGGAGGAGTGCGGCCTGTGTGCCATAATGTAGAACTGTGGAATTGTGAAGTTTTGTGAAATACTTGTAATGGTTAAGAACTATGTAAACTAAACGATAAATATAGACTGAAAAAGGTTGAACGAACAGAGTGAAGTTTTAATGTTTAACGATCAAAATATGATATAGAGATGTGCTGTACATAAACTTTGTAAATCAAAGATGTGTGTTTAAAGTTCTAGATTAATTTAAGTAGGCTTTGAAGAGCAACACTTTAAAGACTAAATTCCAATTTCAATTTGTTTAAAATATTCCCATAAAAATATATTTATGATATCATGCTGATAGCAATGTCTGGTATCTTATTTAAAAACATAAGCAACATGAAATCCGGGTTCTATAGATATGAAGCTTTTTCGATATTTAAAAGTTAACACAAAATGACAGCAAATTCTGGCTTTTTAATGAGTAAATTTCCCTGCTAAATGCCACCATAAATATTAATAAGCAACAATTTTAATTTCCTTATTGGTCAATGAGGAAACAGATATAAAGATAGGCTTTAGGCTTTCAACGATTCCCCCAGTATTATTCGTCAATTGTCGAGGAAAAGGCAATGCATACCCAGTAAGAAATTCATCCCCTGTTTTTCTTCACTTTTTTTTCTTTGAAAGCCACACCCAAGCCCATTTCCTTGGGTTTCCTTTTAATAAATATAAAGCGTTAATTTGCTGCATAATTGCGCCCTGCCACACCCAGGACACAGGACTCTGAAAGGAGACCGAGCCCTTGTGTCCCAGTTAAGTAGCGCAGCCTCGCACTCCACTCCATCAGCTCAACTCAACCCAGCTTCGGAATGAAGAAACGTTGTCTATCCCCCCATCTGGACTCCCTTTTTCATGTCTTCAATGACAGTTATTTCATTTTTCTTGTTGATGTCTTTCCCTGCACTCATTAAATCAAGTTAAAAAGGCATATAGCACGCAGTGGCTGCTGCTGTTGATGTTGCTTGTTGCCGTTGCCGTTGCCGTTTCCGTTGTCAGCCAAGCTGTTGAGTTGTCCTGGCCCAAAACACCCTGTTGTTCTTGTGGCTGTCTTGCCGCAGTAAACAACCGACGGCGACAAACAAGCAACGACAAAGACACTGCCTCGAAATTTCAAATAACATCGCTCAGAGAACTCCAGAAAGGAAACAATAAAGCCAAAGCGAAGAAAGCGAAACTCCTGCCGCCACGACTTTAATTATAATAACTCGAGGAGCGGCGGCATCGTCGTCATGTTCTGACATCCTGGCTGACTTTAATGGTGCCACCGCAAATGGGAAAACCGAGGAGCACCTGACAAGCAGCCACTGAATGGAGTTACGGCTCACATTCACCTCTCTCTCTTTGATATTGCTAAATGGTTCAGAGAATAGCTCTGCAGCTACTAAAAGTAATTTGGTGTTGGGAAAAATGTTGTTTGTGATGTTTTTTCTTCCTTCCGATATGTTCCTCTGGGGAAATGACTGAGTCACTTGTCAACAGTTAGGGAACCCTCTATCTCTGGCTTCCGATGGTTTCAAGAACTTTAATGCTTAGTATTTGGTGTTTGGTTCTATATGGTAATAATAATCATCATTATCCTCTTTTGGTGGCTCTGGCAGTTCCATTAATAGTATTTCAAGCTGCTGATCCTTGGTGATCGGGGCATAGGGCGGCTTCTCAGCTAACATTGGCACAAATTCCAGTGAGGAATCCCTAAATAGCTTCTGTGCCAGGCAGAGGAAGGGACCTCCCAGGTTAAGTCTTAGCTTTACAGATAGTATGAGCTCTTCGTTCATGTCCCAGAGATGGCAGCCGGTTGTGATTAGGTCATACTTGTTGGCACAAATGGCTATTGGGATATTGCAGCAGATGCTACACAGGTCGCTGACCAGCTTGGGCACAGCATCGTAGCTGGGCTTCGAGGTCATGTCGTACATGATGATGGCACACTCGGCTCCGGTATAGTGTTCCTTTTGGCCGGTGCTCTCCCAAACTTTGAAGCAGATGGGCCCGCGGCTGGTGTGGAAGGTGAGCCGAGACTCTTCAGCACTTCGTGTGGGTATGTAATTCTGGTCAAAAGCACCGGTCAGTTCGCTCTGAATAAGGTTAGTCTTGCCGCAGCCAGCATGGCCAATAATAACACACTTGTATGTGGGTATATCCTTGCTGATCAGTGACATTTTTGTTTATATTTTGAGCTCTATTTCCGAAGGTTTATATAGAGACTGATTGAAATGCTTATAAAGCTCTATTGTCACATATGTGGGGTTAAGTTACTAAGGCTACTTTGGCTTGAATGTAAGATTAGTTTTAATTTTAGAGAAAAATAGGTGTAGTAGATCTAGGTTGTCACAGAAAGTCTCTAGTAGAGCAATAAATATTATAGAGAACGAAACAGTAAAATTGTGATTATAAGCACGATAAAAAAACTTAAAAGGTAATAAAGATATACAAAAGTATATAGTAAATACTAGTGCCTTTAAAATGCTCTCTCCATTATTTCAACAAGGGTTTCAATATTTAGCCCCACAAAAAAACTATTTAATATAGATTTGGCCGACTTTTCAAAAGCCTCTTAAAGTCAACCCTCGAAATGTGCAGCAGGAAAAAAGTTGTAATCATCGTGGAACAACAACGGAAAAACTAATGCATATTTCGTGTTTTCCGGGGCAAAGAGGGCAGCTCACCCAGTTGGCCAGTCACGGCGCCAATTTTCCACCCTCCTCTCGGGGGTGTGTGTGTCTGTGTCCTGCGGTATATTTAGTGTGTCTTATAGTTGAGCTTGTTGCATTTCTTGCAAGTAATTTTGTTATGAGTTTCTACTGTTTGGGGCTGTAATCCTTATAAATGAAGCAGCAAATTTGATGCTGCAAGGATCGCCTTCGGGCTGATTCCCCTCTATTTACCACAGTTAGTTGACTTAATGCATTCGCCTTCGTCTCGCGCTAATACACGTTAATATCCTTTGAGCTATGAAATTTCGCTCATTTGTCAGGATTTGCGGGGCAGAAGAAGGTGGCGGTGACGTCGGCCAGCAAGGACTCGCGCCGGACACGGGAAATTGCAATTGTATTTCATTGTGATGCTTGGTGTCCTTGTTTCGCCGTTGGCTTTTGGCAATGATGATTTATCGGGCAGACACGTGAGGTGCCGCGAAAGGACCTCTGCCCGCCACCCCGGGTGGGCGGTTTGTTGCGCCCCAGCCTCATTAATTTCTGCCTAACTGGCTCATTAAAAATTAATCCGTCGAGGGACCACCTCGTATCAATGGCTCGCTTTTGAGACAGCTCACTGTACCTCTCTGAGCTGAGGTAGCTTGTTAACGTCAGATCGGCTTAAGAAGCCGCTTGAATTTTACGGATTCATTGGAGATTTTGCGAAAATTATTTCTATTAAGATGGCTCTTTGGAAATCAATCTAAGAACGGCGAAGGGGACTCTATTTATTTTTAGGATGTCCATGTTTTGGATGGATATTAACACATACTTTTCGTAACGATGTATCCTTAATTACTAAAAATCCTTGGCTTTCGAAGGGATAAGAACGTAAGGATAAGTAAAACTGTATTGAAATTTGATCACATAAAGTCTGAAAGTAGGGAACATGGTGTATAATAATTTATAATTTAAAATTGAAATTAAATAACTCTTGGGCAAGGGGTTCATTTAATTGTGTGCTTTTTATAGTGGGCCGATTTCTCACAGTTTTTAATATTCTAAACGCAGTTGATAACAAATATTATTGCCACTATGCAATAAGGCTAAGTAAAGTAATGAGAAAAACTACAAAACAGAAGGCCACAGTATTGTTATTGTACACCGCTCTTCATCCCCCTTTCGGCCCCCGCCAAAATTCCATCCAAAAAGGAATACCACATAGAATGGAGAGCACCTGAATGTCAGCGTTTAGCCACGCATTAAGACACTCAACCCAGTTGCATTTATAACTGTGTATTTGTTGCCCAGCTTCTTTGTGCCCGACGTCACCTGGGCGGGTGGTCTGTGCCCCTGGGGGAGTGGCAGAATGGGAGAGTGGGTGGGTGGGTGGTTGAGCACTGACCCGCTAAGTGCCGTTCGACTCGTGCCTCTCTCGCCATCCCGCTTACTCCCTTTCATTTTGCATTGCCGTGTCAAGTGCGAAATGTGCAATGCAAGGCAGGAGACAAAGCAACCGCATTCTCCACTCTCTCCCCGTTGGGGCTCTCAAATAACGGCACTTGCATTGTGCCTGGCAAAATAACGGTACAGCGGCGGAGAGAGCACAACACACAGAGCACGAACAATAACTTTCTGTGTGACACATTTGGCAATGCGTTTTTAAACTGGCGAAAACAAAACGAATGTGGCAGCCGCAAAACAGAATAGAACAGTGCAAAAAGTCAGCAGCAGCAGCAGTGGCGGCGGCAAGTGGCGAAAAGTTTTTAACATTTTCTTTTTTTTCAATTTTTTTTTGGGGTTCTTTCATGTTCTGTTTTTTTTTTCGGCCTCGGCACTGAATTGCACTTAAAGTCAGCGCCAGTTAAAAACTTTCTACAAAAAACTAAAATAGGAGGAGCACGAGGGGCGAGGCAACGGAGAAAACTCTTGCATAGAGTGCGAAAGAAACAATTGAAAACTTTATTGCTTTTGCCTTTTTCACTTTTGTTCGCAAGTATGTTGCGTTGACAAAAACCAGAATGTGATCAGCTGGGAGCAGGAGCAGGGAGCAGGAAGCCAGCACGAGTTGAAAAGTTTTTCGGGTGCTTTTTATTAATTTTAGAACTCTTCCAGGAAGGAAAGGGGAGAAAGGCGCCGAAAAGAGGGACTGAGGGGAGGGTCAAGGATAAAACAGCGTCACAACTCTCAGCAGCTGCGGTCAACTGGGGCTGCCCACTAATTGGCCTTGTGAAAATATTTGCTACGCTTATGAAAACAGTTGACCGCCGTCAGGGCCCACGACCCTTGAAACCGGAATGACACCCACAAAGAGCGAGTGGCCAAAACAGTTGCACTCACACATGTGCATAAATATGAGGCACCCATAAGGACACACGCATACGCATACAACGTCGAAGGAGCCATTAGTTTATGGCAAGCAAATTTACGAATTAGTCTAGTATAATTATGAGCTAAGTCTACGGCTTGTAGTATGTTAAAAATAAATATTTTTTTTAAAGTCATCAAATTATTTTATTTTAAATTATTATACAACCTTTCATTGTTTGCAAACAATTTAATTTTTAACATAGAACAAGTTTTTGAACTTAAAATAAATTGTATATTTTCAGACTTTAAGATTTCTTGAGTATTTCAAATACTTTATAATCTAAGGAGCTGTAGTATATTTATAACAAATTTAAAATCAAGCTATAAAAAAATCATCATTATAACTCAAAGAACACTCTTTAGTTCCGCAAATTACGAATCCCTTAACGCATAAACATAATTAGAGTCCCAGCGGCCATTTAGGCACTCACAAACACACACTCTCGGTTACCAGCTAGCTCCTGGGGTAAGCCAGTCCAATCACAGACACATGCCGGACCAGCCGCAGGACACCCTGAGCCACCGCCTCTCGACTCTCAACCCTCACAAACACCGCAATTTTTGTCAACTGAACTAATTAATTAATTGTGGGCGGCCACCGTGGCCTTCCACGAGTCGAGACCGAAGCGAAGCGAAACGGACCGAGGACGAGGACGAGGACGTCGCCCAACTGCCCGCCCACTTGCTAACTGACCGGCAACTAATTTTTATATTTATGAGGCCGGGGGACGTTGGCCTACTGCGTCATAAACTGTGGCGCTTTGTTTACTATTGTTGCTGTTTTGTATGCATGTGTGTGTGTGTGCGAGTGAGTATAGTCTGCCACCCACTTCCACAGACCATGTAAAAGGGCATTTTATCCTTGCCACAGACTCCATGCCGTTTTGCCCAACATAAAGTTGCATGTTCAAATTTTTAGTATCTTTGTGTGATTTCATGCGTTAAAGCAGAATTTTTATTTGCTACCCGTAAAGACAAACGATACCAGGACACAGCTAGGATATGAGGATTTGGGGATATGGAATATGGGAGTGGGAAACATTTCGTTTAATTTTCATGTCGCGTTGAAAGTTTCATACAAGTATTTATGGCATATAAATGAAATATTTGCGACGAGGGTAGAAATTGGGCAATGTTTGCTAATGAAGGAGTTCGATTCGCTTTTAAATGGTTAATTGGTCTGAGGTTTTCGGTATGAAGTCCCCCGAGACAATGTGCTATGAATACTAAGGGACTTTTCTCTGTTAACAGCCATTATCGGATTGGGTTGTGAAAACAGGGGAATGTTTAATTAAAAAGATTGAAATCGTGGTGATTCGATTTACATGTTATGGATTAGACATCCGAATGAGAAAGATTCGTGTATAAGAGATACTATTTTGGGAAAAGGAAAGGTAACAGGGAATTTAATTAGGCTTTTTTGCTTAAATATGTATATTTGGGTCTTAAAATTTATTTTAAACTAAAGAAAACTACGATTTTCTTGGGTTCTCAATGGCATCTCAAGTCCGGAAGAACTTATATTTTTAAATATAAATAAGTTTTATTTTCTGATTTATTACACTTTTCTATATAATCATACCAATTTCCTTGATCCAAAATTGGTATTCCCCTCGACTATTATATTTATTTTCCAATTTATTTGACAAAAAATCCAAATATGCTTTTTATCTTTGCCGGCATCCTTCGAGGATAACATACATAATGGTGCACGCCTTATGTCTTTACCAATCTTAATATTTTATTATACACATTCGATTTTGGATGCTTATGAGGATAATGCCATGGACCGGGTGCCATTAATGCATATTAAATGCAATTTTTTAAGAGCGCCATTCGATGAAGTTATTCGGCTTGGCTCCTTTAATGGCAAATATAAACATGGAAAACGCGCCAAAATCGCATGCGACAGGAATTTTAAATCATTGAATGGCGAAATGACAAAACATTTTCATTTTCATACAAATTGCGGAATTTTGTAGCAGCTTTTTCCTATTCCTATTCCCAGCGCCAATCCGATTTTGGTATTGTTTCGTGGTGGTGGTGGTGTGACGTCTTCGTCGCTATAGAAGCTGTTCATAAATTTGCGACGCCTGCAAATATGCAGCGGAAATTGCCAAAGCCACACGACTTCAATATCCATCTCCTCCTCATCTACCCCACAGTTCCGCAGTGCCAAGTTCCCCCTGGAAAACTCCAGCTGGAGCTGAGATGTTTTTTTATAGGCAACCAACCCGGTGGCGGGGGCAATTGCCGCGGGGGAGGATTAGTTGGGCGATGTTCATCGCTCGTCGTCCTTGTCAATGCATTTCGTCTTTTGATAATATCAAAAACTCATTTGCCTTGGCCACTTTCAGGAGCAATCACTCCCCTTCCTTCAGTTGAAACACTGAGGAAAGTCGTATAGTACTTATAGATATTTATGGTCAAATTCTAAAGAAATGTATATGAAATATTGCTTCTTTTTAAAGAATTTATCAATTCTATGTTAAAAATTTTATAAAATAAGATTTTTAATAATTTATTTTGTTAAAACAATTTCTCAAGAGCCCATTCTTAATTAAACCTCAATGATAATTAAAGTTTTTGATAATTGAAACCTTAAAATATGTTGATGAAAACCTACTTAAGAATATTAACGAGCAATCTCTGCAACATTTTAAGGTTTATGTTGAAAGGTTGGACTCTGCAAGACTCTTATTATAGAAAATAAAAGACAATAAGCTTCTTGAAATAAGAGGAATGAGCTAGTGTCTTAAAATAATTTTTTTTAACAAAACAAAGATAATAATAGGGCTGTTGCTAATTGTCCTATTAAAACAGATTATACATTATATATTTTTAAGCCCCATTTTCCTATCAGAAATAATAAAAAAAATAATCTTAATAAGCCTAAAGTCCAGATATTATAAACATATAATAAAGCCCATTTTTAGTAGAATTTCCCATTTCTTCTCAGTGCATCTGCCTGAAGCGCTTAGCAAGGGTCCAGATGATTTATTATGGTATATCGCATACACCCGCCCGCTGCATGCGTCATCAATTTTTAGAGATAGATTTGCATGGCCATCGCCAAGGGCCATTAGGCGAAGCTTGCAGATACTTTGTCCGCTTCCGTTCCGCTCGCTACGGCTGCTCCGGTTTGCTTTTGTTGCAGATGCAACATGCAACCGCAGACATTTAATAAAAACCCGAGCTGACCATAAATAATTTGCCCTTTTTGCCCACGCATCTATTTTCTAAACAATTCAAATATTGCGCTTAAATATTAATTAAAAGCCAACGGATAGTGAATGTATCTCGTGGAAACACAACCACTTAATAAACGCGCTTAACATAAATTAAAATGTATGTATCTCTCCCTCCCAGCAACAAAAAAGAATGTGCAACAATTGAATAGTTGAAGTTTTTGTTTCGGCTCATGTTGCAGTTAGTGGAATAATGAAATGAAAAATGTGCGGCCGCACGGAAAATTAATTGTAATGCATTAAAAGCGCAATAGCAAAAATAATTCAGCGTTGTTGTGCTGCAGGGGATGCAACCAACAAAGCAATTCAATTTGTACAAATTGCGACCAAGAGTAATGTTCGCGTTTTACATATGTTCTGAATTACGGATACGGAAACGGATACGGATGTAAGGGAACTAACTCATCTACTTAGCATGACTCACTTCAAGTATCGCTGAAAGTATCTGCAAATGTTACTCATACGCCATGGTGAACAGTATAGAACTTGAGTCATACCAAGTTTACATACTACTTATCTATTTTTTGGCTTGATTTAAGGAACCCGCTACCTGGGAAGTACCTGGGGTCTTTAGGGGCCAGACAGCGGTAGGCATTAATTAATTAGCTTTAAAAATAAGATTAAAAGGGGAGTATTTAATATTAAAAGTGTAACCATTAGATTACATATCGATCTCAGTTTAATTCTAATTATAATCATCATTATTTACAATCTATAAATTAATTATTAAAGCCAAATAAAAGAAATAGGTTCCAACAATGGAGAAACATGCCAATGTATTAACTATATTTTTTTAAACACTTTTTAAATTATATTTTTACATCCATTAATGAAAAAACAACCCCACTTTTAATGTTTTGTATCAAAAACTAATTGATTTATTTGCCTCTTGTTAAAACAATGCAAATTGAATATTTGGTTTACAAAATAATACTTCAAGTTCAAGTTGTTGGCTCTTTATGGCGCCTCTATGTTTTCAACAACCTGGCATACAACGCTCTGACACCATCATCAGCACAAGATCGTTTGCTTACAACTGAGGGGGATGTACGTATGTATCTGTGGGATGTCATTCTGAGATATTGGCTAATCGTAGTGCGAGATTCGACTGAGTGTGGATGAGCTAGCAAACAAGATGATTAGAGTAAGAGTTTAGCCTGACTAAAACTAGATCCTATGTATATTTATATATATATATACGTATGTATATGTGTATATAATGCATTTCGTACTGATCGGTAAGCGTTTGTAGAGTGCATTCGCGTGCTCTGGGCAAAGCGATTGCATCTTTGGCTTTGTGCATTTTACATTCATTGTTCTTTTGGCTACAAAAATACTCTTTACATACGGGCACATAACATACACACACACACGCAGGCGAGCAGGCGAGTGTGCACTTTATAATGGGGGCCCCAAAATGTGGACCAAGCGTGATTGCAATGGTGTATGTATATGAATAAATATAATTTGGTTAATCTCATAATAAAGCCACTTTGCGGCGCCGTTCACCAGCGGTTCGTGTAGAACTGATTGATGCCCAGCACATGCTTCTCCTCATGGTACTTTTGCAGGATATGTGTGATGACCGAGGTGGTGTCGTTATCGCCGCGCCACACGCGTATCGCTTGCTCGTTCTCCAGTATGCTTAAAAACGCTATAAAGTACACAGGATTAGCTATGATTTAGGGTTTTTTTTGTTTCGCTTAGTTACCCAGAAAAGTCTTCGGATTGCTGAGCGTCATTTGGACCTGCGGCATCTCCAGGATCACCTTAAGGATAGGTGAATCGGGTGCCAGGCCTTCGCGTAGCTCAATAACGCTACCCGACCGATTGTCGCACAACCATTCGCAGGCAGATGCCTTGTTGTTGCCCGTTTTCTTAAGCGCCGCCAGCACAGCCGCCTCTTCGAAGCCCATTTCCGTGAGAGACTCCACAATATCATCGCTTGGCGGCGAATCACGATGGCTGTAGATGCGCACAATCTCCATCAAGGCGGCGGTGTTTTCAATCGTTTCCTATTGCAAAAGTTAACAACGTTATTAACAACGAAGAAAGGCTAAGAAAAGCTTCAGTTACATTATTGGTGACAATCGTGGAGGGCGAAATGGAAGAGACACTGTGATGCATGCCCATGGCCGGCGGCTCTTGCGAGTTTTCCTCGATTTGGTTTTGCATCAGCCACTCCATCGTTGTGGAGTAGACGCCATTGTGGGTCTTCAAGGCGAATTCAGCCAGTTCTCGCTTAAAGCCCATATCGACCAGGCACTGCAGCGTATCTGCCTGCTGATTACGGCGATTGATCAGCCGTTGCTTCAGCATGGCAATCAAACGCGGAGCATAGGGACCAGCCCCTATTACAGCCGCCGATGCTTGCGCCAGAGATATCAGGACCTTTCTCACATCGTATTGTATCTGAAAAGGGGACAGAAGTCAATAGGGGAGTCAATAATGACACAGGAAGCTCACATTTGACTGCTGAAAGATCTCGTTGATGTCAATGGTGGGCAGCTGACAGGCATTGGAGGGCACGTAGCGCGTGGCGCTCTCTACTAACGTCTCGTTGGGACCGGGCACTTCACGGATACGCACCACCGTATGCGGCAGAGTGCTGCGACGCGGCGACAAGATGAACGATTCGTTGTTGCGCACGTTCAGCTGAGCCAGCGTCTCTGCCTCGTTCAGTTCACCGCCATGATATTCCGCGCGATACAGGCGATAGCGAGGATTTAGATGACGGACATCGGGTGCGAACAGCTGGATGGAGTCGGGATCGTCGCTAAGCTCTAGGATTACTTCGCTCTTCAGCTCGTTTAAGCGCTTGTTGACGTCCGTTCTGAAGATGAGCACCCGCGAACTCGGACAAATCACGCGTACCGTTATGGACTCGCCCGGTTTGGTGGAGTCCTCGGCCTTGCTGGAGCAAGCTGAGTTGTGTTGGCGGTTGGATTGGGCTGTTTTTCTGTAGAGATTAACAAGAGGATTAGGCTCTGCCGGTCGGAGTCCGTGCGTATCACTTACCTAAGGAACAAACTGCGCAGTTTTTGCATAGTTCGTTTTGGGAGAACGGAAAATTTCGAGAAGACAAATGTATTTTTAGGTAAGCACTGTGAATACTTCAACAACTGACACTTACGAATGTGCCTGCTGCTGCTGAGTGGGCGTCGGTGAATCCTGAACGGAGTCTTTATCCTGGTCCACTTCTTGCTCATCCTCTCGCCGCCGCTGCTGCAGCTGGAGCTCAAGCTGAATGCGACGGCGACGCGAGGGCGAGGGTGTCCTCAGCACACAGCCACCGCCGCCAACCAAAGGCCTGCCCAGTGGTGTCTCCGTCTGCGTCTCGCACTCCGCCGTGTGCACGTTCAGCGAGGATCCGCTCAGGCTCTCCACGTCACTGGCTCCGTCCGTCCGCAGGCTGTGGCTGCGGCTGCTGCTTCGAGGACTCCCGTCCGCCGGTGTATCGTCGCCGCCGGCGCCCCGCTTGCTCCGCGCCAGCCACTTGGCCCGCTTCTCGTTGAACTTCTCGCGCATCCAGGGTATCATCTTGCGGGTGCAGGTGCAGGCCGGTGGCGGGTCTGGAGCTATGCGCTCGACGGTTGCCTTACATTTTGCAGTGCTTTTTGCTGCTGTTTTAGCATTTTATTTTCCTCGCAAAAATAAACAGAATAGAGGTGCGGGCAATGTCGATTACATCGATGCTAGTCATGTTTTCGCAGGGCGTCATCGATGTCTTGCCATCTCTGAAACAGAATCGATTGCAAAAAAAATTAAAACACTTGTAAAAAGTAACTTTAGTTTTTTTCTTTTCTAAATGTAAATTACAACTTTAATTATTTATGTAGCTTTTTGATTCATACGTAAAAATAAATACTTTAATTAAAATATTTTAGAATCTTGTTTCTTATTTTAGTACTATCATCGACGAAACATTTTAAAAACGGAAAGCTGTATGTAGAGTGTAGGTAATAGGAAAATAAATAGGTGCATTATTTTCATATCAAATATATAACATGTTGGTTTTCTAATAAGATAATTTTAATGGATTATTCCAATTCGAATTTCCACTTGCGCCAGCGCTAATCTGGCTAGAAAATTGCTGAGTTGCAACACGAAATGGTCTCATCGCCATGCGATACTAATTTTGGAAACCAAGCCGGTCGTGGTATATTTTACATTTTGGTATATTTGGCAACCAAAACGAAGTCAGTTCATCGACCCAATTTTACATACCGATTCGAAACTCTACCCCGCCAGTAACATTCGGTAAAATATTCGATATTTGGCAAACGAAAATTCGTGAAAGAAATATATCATCCCTAGAAAAATATCGATATATTGATATATTATCAACAATTAATTGCTAGAACGCGCAAATCAGCATCAAAAAAACCAGCGGAAAATGTTTGCCGCCCGCTAATCTCCCCCGCGTAATCCACGCAGCGTTATCAGAGTCCCAGCGCTGCCGCCAGCACCCCGCAAGTAGGCGAAAAGTATTTGTTTTTGCGTTCGCGTTCGCGTTTTGGCAACTGGCATATGTATATCGGTGTGTGCGTGTGCGTCAGTTTCGCCGTCAGAAGAGCACGTCACGTAGCATAAAACGCGAGAGTTTTACAAGAAAGTGTCGCAGCAGCAAGAGTGGGAGGGGGCGAACGGAAACGAGAACGAACGGGAGATGTAGAGTGCCTCAAAGAGGAGAAACGATAGCAAGAGAAGCTGCAACAACAACCAGAACAGATGAATGGGCCACACTTTTGCCAAATTCTAACATACATACATATACACACTCTACGAATGCAGCGGACGGACACGGGACACACACACGCCACACTCTCACACACCCCCACACCATTTGTTTAAAGTAGCGGCAGAGACAGCGGCTAGAACGGCAGTCAAAGAATTAGAAGACGCAGCGCAGGTAAGCAAAAACAAGCGATAAAATTCCCTCTCCCCCACTAAACTTTTATGTATTTATTTTTGTGTGTATGTATGTGGTGCGTGCGTCGCTCACAGCGGTGTGGGTGTGCGTGAGCGCGTGAGCCGTAGCGCGTGTGCCTGTATTGGTGAGAGTCCCGTTTACCTGCGGGGAAAGGCAAGCAGGCAGAGGCACGCAAATTTGGTTTAAATTCGCTCTCTCTTTGTTTATGTTTGTCATTTTCACAATTAGTCTGCACATTTGCACACGCCAAGCGACAGTACTCCTCCTCCGCCTCCTATTCCTGCCAGTGCTAATTGTTTTACGCATTTGTTTATGCCCAAAGGCGAATAGTGCCAGTGTGACCAGTTGCCTCGTGACATTCATTGTTATGCTTTTCGTAATATAACGGCGGTGGGTGAATATCTTATCGCACATATTGCAAATTGCATTTAGTCAACGCGCAAATAAATTGTAATTGTCCATTAACTGCAGACAACAAATAGAAAATAAGATAATTCTGGACCTCGTTTACACGAACCCTTTCCAAGTGTTACATACAGTGCACTTTCGATGCAGTGAAATAACTAAGAATAAACTATTTTACACTGAATATATATAGGTTTTTTGGTTTGCTGTTTATCATTTTCGTGTGTTAGTTATCACCAAAATAGGTAAATTAGTAAAACAAGCCTGTAGTTCGGTTTTATCTCCCAGAAATCTTTCTGCTACTTTTAGGAGTGAAACTTGCTCGTGACTTTACAAATTGCTGCTAGGGAGCATTAAATACCAAATTTTGAATATTATTGCATCAAAGTAGCTATAAACACATTACTTATTTATACCATTTAATTTTCCAGCATTTTATTAAGCGCAGACAGTCGTGAAAACGGGAGGAACAAGGTAGAAAGAAGTGCTGCATATATAATTCCATTTTGGCTTATTGGAGAGCAAACTTAAGTGTAATAATACCTAAATAAATTTTAAGCCTAGATAGGTGAGTTATTACTTGAATATACCATAATGATCACACGAAGTAATGTTTTTTCAATTTCTCACGAACAGTTCATAACTTTAAGCTCAACAGACAACAGACAGGATGTGGAATTCCGAACCAACACACCGCCAGCAGCAGCAGCATCATCATCAGCTCAATGGCAACTCTACCTCGGGCGGACCGCCCGCCAAGCAGCTGGGCATGACCTCGGCCATCAGTTTGGCCGAGCCCAGGCCGGAGGATCTGCAGAGAACCGACGATCTTCGAGGCTCCTTGGAGCCGTACAACGTTTTCGAAAGCCAAGACGAGCTGAACCACCGCATGGAGATCCTGGCCAAGCTCAACACACTGGTGAAACAATGGGTCAAGGAGATCTCCGTCAGCAAGAACATGCCAGAGTCTGCTGCGGAAAAGCTAGGTGGAAAGATCTACACATTCGGATCGTACCGTTTGGGTGTCCATCACAAGGGCGCCGATATAGACGCCTTGTGCGTGGCTCCGCGTAACATTGAGCGCACCGACTACTTTCAGAGTTTCTTCGAGGTGCTGAAGAAGCAACCGGAGGTGACCGAGTGCCGCTCCGTGGAGGAGGCCTTTGTGCCGGTCATCAAGATGAATTTTGATGGCATTGAGATCGATTTGCTATTCGCTCGGCTCTCGCTCAAGGAGATACCGGACGACTTTGACCTGCGCGACGATAATTTGCTGCGGAATCTGGACCATCGCTCAGTGCGCAGTCTGAACGGTTGTCGCGTAACGGACGAGATCCTGGCGCTGGTGCCCAACATTGAGAATTTCCGTTTGGCCCTGCGCACCATCAAATTGTGGGCAAAGAGTAAGTGCCGAAGGATTTTATACTGGCAATAAATGCGTAACTAACGTCTTGGATTTTCCCCCCTAGAGCACGGTATATACTCAAATTCGTTGGGTTATTTCGGAGGTGTTACCTGGGCCATGTTAGTGGCCAGGACCTGCCAGCTGTATCCGAATGCCGCAGCTGCCACGCTGGTGCACAAGTTCTTTTTGGTTTTCTCGCGCTGGAAGTGGCCTAATCCAGTGCTACTCAAGCATCCCGACAACGTTAATCTAAGATTTCAGGTAAGCCATAACTCATAAGCAGGCCTTGCCGATAAACTAATCCCTTGATCTTTCTGTTAAAGGTTTGGGATCCCCGTGTCAATGCCTCGGATCGCTATCATTTGATGCCCATTATTACTCCCGCGTATCCACAGCAGAATTCCACATTCAACGTGTCCGAATCCACAAAGAAGGTCATATTGAATGAGTTCAATCGCGGCATGAATATCACGGACGAGATTATGCTCGGCCGGATTCCGTGGGAGCGCTTGTTCGAGGCTCCCAGCTTTTTCTACAGATACCGACATTTTATTGTGCTGTTGGTAAACTCCCAGACGGCCGACGATCACTTGGAGTGGTGCGGCCTGGTGGAGTCCAAGGTGCGTCTGCTGATTGGCAACCTGGAGCGGAATCCGCATATTGCCTTGGCGCACGTCAATCCCAAGTGTTTTGAGTTTAAGAAGGGCCAAAGTGCCAACAGTTCGCAGAACAATAGCGGGAATGAGGACGATCTGAAGCAGTCGCAGGGCAGCCAATCCTCGGTGACTTCAGCGCCCTTTTGTTCGATGTGGTTCATCGGTTTGGAGTTTGAGCGTTCCGAGAACCTCAATGTGGACCTCACCGAGAGCATAAAGAATTTCACGGAGCACGTTATGATGCATGGCGTAAGTAAAAGCCCGCAACGGGCAAACCCAACCAGCAATAAACCCAAACGCTAATTTTTTTATAACAATTTTCACAGGTCAACATTAAAATGCTCAAGGAGGGCATGACCATCGATGCCCGCCACGTGAAACGCAAGCAGCTGTCGCTCTACCTGGACGCCGACTTTCTTAAGCGCGAGCGAAAGTCGATGGAGAATCACAACAACTTTAACAACACGCTGCTGGCCAACCGTAAGCGGCTCTCCACGGAGTTGGCTCAATCTCAGGATGCCATGCCGCCAGGGCAGCAGCAACAGCAGGCGAGCGGCAACCGCGGGCGCGAGAGCGGCGCCAAGATCCACAGGCTAAGCGAATCGGTAAGTTGCCCTACCTCATTTCCAGTTTAAGCAAGGTAATGCTAAAAATTGGTTTTCATTTAGCTAACGGAGGAGAATTCGAATGCCTCGTCCGATTTGGGGGCAACCACACCCACTACGCCCACAGCGGCGCAAATGAATGCACCCAGCTTCAAGAGTTCGGTCAAAAATGGCTCTGAGATTGACAGCTCGGAGCCAGAGCCCCAGCAGCCGCATAACAACGGCAGCAACAATGGCAGCGCCAACACAGCCACAACGGAGGTGACCTGCTCGTGACAACCGCCAACGCTACATCCGCATCCGCCGCAGCAGCAACCGCCGCCCCCGCCGCCGCCGCTGCCGCAGCCCCCAGCTCATCATCATCATCATCAGAAGTTCCGGAAGAACAACAATGCGGCAGCGGCGGCCGCCTCCAACAGCATTTTTAACCAGCGCTCGATCCTGCACGCGGCATCCAGTCTATCGGCGGCTCTAAGCATAACCGGACACAAGCGCAAGCAGCAGCATCAGGCAGCGACGACAACAACCACGATCAGCAGTAGCAACTTTGGTCACAGCAACTATCAACATAGCAACAGCAACAGTAATAATAACAATGGCGGCGGCGGGGGCAACTACCACAAAACGTACTACATTGATGATGATGACGGGGACAACAACCAACCACATTTGACACCTAACCAACAGCAACCAGCGGCGGTCAGAGCAGCAGCTACATCGACCACCCCAGCGGCACCTGCCGCGCCATCGGCACCGACAATTTCTTGTAAGTTGCTTACATGTTTTCATTCGTTCACGTCCTCTCACCCTTTATCTATTACCTTCCTTCTCACGAGACTGTTTCCGTACTTATAAGTTGCCCACCTACTTACTTAGACGTATTCCGAAACAACAGTATTTCCGCCGATGTGGAAAGCGATCTAATATCTATTCTTAATTTTTAAAGTTCTACAAATCCAATTTAGATAGACCGAGACTAAGCTCAATAAATAATGATGATGAAAATAAACTAAAAAAAAAAAGAAAACAAAACAAAAAATCACAAATTTTGGTATTTTTATTTTCCAAATTATTTCCAGTACACAACCTTTGGCCAGGTTTGTTTGTAGGTTCTTGTATCTGCACGGAAAGTGCGATACATATTGTTGGGTACACTTATGTGTCTAAAAATAATTCTTCTTAAACAATATCTAATCTTATTTGTAATTTAAATGGGTTTATTAATTTGTTTAGTCTAAGATTTATTGAAATAAATCATGAAATCGTTGGTAATCATTGAGTTTGTCAAGGTATATTGAAATTTTTTTAAGAAAGTCCGCAATAAATAAAGAACTTTTTTAAGTAATAGAAATTCCCAGTTTATGGATTTATATATAAAAAAATTGATAACAAAATAATGGACTAATGGGTTTTTTGTGCTTTATATAGTTTTTAGAAACAATAGATAAGGCGTATTGATTAAGAAAATAAAACATTGCACATTTAATAAATAGCACTAATGGGTTTCTTACACTTTATTCATCAAAATTAGTTTTTTAAATAAAAATAAATAAAGTTGAAATAAAACTTAAGTCAGGAGTTCACATTCTAAAAACGACTATTTTCTTCTGTTTTATTTATAATACTTTACTGTATTGTTGTACTAACTTTTATGCCTCTTAATATGTCTTTGCAGTGTAAAAAGCTATAACACATACCATTTAAGGATTAGTTATCATAGTTATCTCTACCCATTGATTTCTTCGGCTTTGATGCCCAAATACTTGGAAACCCACAATATTTTATTAAAAGCGGTAAGTCCTGGCTAAATATCCCACTTACGATTTAGATTTCTAATTTTATTTTGTATTCTTTACAGGTTTCTATCATTCACCACCCCCTGAAAAGTTATGTTACACAAAACTAACATTGCCTAATCGTCAAATTTGCATACGGACATCAAGAATCGCCACTAAGACAACGTCATGACCTTTCAGCCGCAGATGCGACAACACTTCTCTAAAATTTGTCTTAATAATCTTGTTGTACATCTTTTTTTACCTTCCCACAGCTGGTTTGAGGAGTGCGTAGAAGAAGGGAGTGTGGAGTAAGAGTGAAGCATGTGGAGGAGGTTAGAAATGGAGATGGAGGATATCTGGAGACATCCTGCTGGAGAAACTACTTACTTAGAAGATTTTATTATTATTTTACCATCTTCTTGTTTTCAATATTTGTTTTCTTCTTCTTCTAGTTGTACAACGCTGAAAATTTGAAACAATTATGTTCGTTTTTCTAAGAAATGATATCTGAAAAAAGGTAATAACAAAAAAACATATAAATGAAATGAAGATATTGATTTAATTTTACCAAATAAAGAAAAAAAAAAACAAAGGCAAAAGCTACAAAACCAAATTGTTGATTGTTTTGATTTGGGGAACGTGGGGAATTTAAGCTATTCAAAAGGATAAAAAGTTGAAGAGGATGTTATTAGGAATATACATAAAACTGTTAATAGGAATACATCACGAAAAAAATATTTAAATATATTATTATTTTGAAAGACTGGTTTTTCAGTTGTCTAAATACTTTCTTTGTTAACTTTAGAATAAATCCATGACTCAATTCCTACATATTGGCCAATTGAGTTAATATTATAAGTAGCCTTTTTGTAAACACAATTCTTTACAATTAAAACAAAGATATATAAATGTTTATTCTCATTCAGAATTTGGAATTGTGGACCATTAAAATAACTAATTTGAATTGCTTAATTAACAACTTGTTGTTGCGGATACTTGGGAATTAGATACTCCAAGCGCTGGTTGCGACGCATGGCGCACTCTTGGTACTTCCTGAGATCGGTGTAGTTCACGGTGTGACAGTTCTCCGATTCACCCTGTTCAAAGATCTTGCGGCGTAGATCGATTAGGAATGGACGTTCCCTCTTCTTCTTGCTGTTAAGGCCGCGCAGTAACCATTTCTCGACTTTGACTGCGTTGTAAATGGTTGACTTGTTGGTGCAGACTGTGCTTAGGTTCAAGGATGGAGTGTAAACCTTCGCCGGATTTTTGTTGAGCTTTTCAAATGGACCTGTGTAAAATGTGACTTGGTGATTTACAATTTCTCCCCTTGCGTTGGTTTGAAATGTCGGAAAACTAACGTCACTTGCTCCTCCCCCCGTGGCTGTTTGATTTGAGGTCGCGTTGCCTTGGCCTCCCGCCCCGACATTTCCTTGCAAAAATCTTATTCCAGCCGAGAGACGACTTCGAGGCAAGCTTAGATGTCCCAGAGATGCCATTGGCTTTTTGTTTGGGAACACTTTAAAGGTGCCTCCCGCAATTTTGATCAAGGTCTCGGCATTCCCATTGGCTTTTCTAGCATCTCCGGCCACCGGAGTGCGAGCAAGTGGCTCCAGATCGAGTGCCGACAGTGACAGAGTTTCAAACTGTTGCATTTGCAAAAACTTTTTAGAGAATTCACTGAGCTGGACCATTATATTTAAAGAATATACAAATATAATCAACTTACTATTAACGCTATGAAACCCAAAAGAAGAGGCTCAACTGCATAGCGGATCATTGTAATCCAAAAACTGATACGTTTTCCAAAAAAACTGGATTCTGTGTTGAGCAACTTTACTTGCCGGAGGAATGTATTGTGTAACTATTGTTGTGATGGATTACTTTTCAGAGACATAAGTGCCAAGGCAACGAGACTACTAAAAGGGAGGTTGAAACAAAACGAAACTAGATACATTATACAATTATATAATTATATCACGACTCATAACTAGATATACAAAGTCTTTCTTATAAAATGTAAGCAAAGAACATCTTATCTGTAAGCTTTCCTGAAAAGATCCTGATTTCTTTAGGGGTTTTTTATTGTATTTTTGGTATCCAAATTTATTTCTAAAGCTATTATTCCAATTTTAAACTTAAGAACTAGAGGCTTTATGGAGAAAGCGGAACTACTCCAAAAAGTACTTGAGATAACCATTTTAACCTAACAGAAGGTAATAGTTTTTGAGGAACTTGAGGCATCCAATTTTTCCTTTGGGTCCTTTGACACAAACTTTTTAACCCTCGAGAGGCCATTGTCTTTTATAATACCAGATTATTGCCAAAATAATGGCTATATTCTTAGCTACATATATAAATATATTTAGCTTTCCAGGAATTTTAAATTGAAGTATTAAAGTGTGGTTATCCTGTACAGAGTTATCCCACGAGAAATCCTTCAATATATGTACAGATGTAAATTAACCATGGTAAACGTTTGCTCAGTACAGTCAAGCACAAAATAGTTGAGACAATAAATCCCTCATTTAATGAGGACACTAAAGAAAAGAGTTTCTTAAGAGATGCTCATTTGGTTGGCTTCCCTGTCAACAGGTGGTTATTTCAAGTGATGTTCAAGGATGATCCTTGGCTACTGTAGTCCCTTTGGCTTTGGTACAGTCAACGCAAAAGTGCTGGCCGAAGAAGTGGAAACTTCTTGACAGATTTTGCGCGATACCTACTAGGGACAAGGGATACGGGGAACACACTTCGCGCTAACTACCAAATTAACCCGACGGCGATTCCCAATTCCCTATTCCTTGTCCCAGGTCCTTTTCTGGCTTAACCTAATTGCGTTTCTGCGAAAATTATGCGCGGACACAGCTGCGCATTTTTCCCCTGAAACTGAGCTGCATTAATCCGTTTATGGCCACGGATTAAGTTGCAAAATTTTCACGAAGGCCGCCGCCGCGAGCCGGGACGCGAATTCGCGGAATAATCCCAAGACGGACCCCCGCAGGTACGAACCGCGCCCGCCGCCGCCCACAGGTAAGCGATCGCGACCCACAGAGACTGGGTATAAAAGGTCCTACCTCCGGCAGATAGATCATCAGTTACCAACGCATCCTCTGAGCGTGAGGTGTGGCAGAGTGAAGCCTTCCGGCACATCAATTATACGACAAACCTTGTTCGGTTTTGCCAATTTCCTAGCCAGCACTGGGTAAAGTTTGTCCTATAATCTCGAAACGACGACCAGCAATCCAGTGAACCAGCAAAGGTCCCGATCTTGGGATGCATTTTGTGCAGTCATGTCTACGTGATAAACTCATCACTGGGCAAAGTGTGTCTCAAGAACCTGGCCATGCCGACGAAGCCTCCAACAGCAGCAGCCAAGTGAAATTCCAGAAGTACTCAAAGAAAAGTTTTAAAATTGAATGGCGATTGTCGGTATGGTCGCTTTTTCAACCGGGTTCCGATCAAGCGAAGTGACTAGACCGAACACTCGTGCTATAATTTTAAAATGTTCATCAAGTTAGGGTATCAAGTGAAACCAGTGTTAAAAAGCTATACATTTATATATCGAACCAAGGCGGTTGCAATTAGTTTCTTTGGTCGTCCAGCCTTAGGTGATTTTTCTGATCATAAAGCTAGACAACCATTGAAGTTCGTTGTGGCATTTGCAGCCCCATGATATCGTGAAAAAAAGCCCGATTCAGTGATATATCTCCCATGCTAACCAGGGCCATTCGCTAAAAGGAACGGTCGTTGTGATATGCGTTTAACCATCGTTACATATCACAGTGATTTTCCTTTATAGCGCATGTTCAAGTCCAAGATTCATCGATTGATCACATCAAAAGTCCAAGGATCTATAGCCTTTACAGTAGAGAGAATAGCTGCTGCGCTGTATGTTTGACATCTATATCACAGTGGCTGTTCTTTTTGTACCTAAAGTGCGAGACATCAGGGAACTCATCGAAGTGGAATTTATATTTTTCGCTTGTGACTATCTCATTCCGCTGCCAACCCCAGGGAACTGCTGCTGCTGATATATCATCCAAGTACTCCTATATCACAGTGGCTGTTCTTTTTGGTTGCACGGCCAAGTTCAGCGATTTGTCATCTGTGTGTAGGTGGAAAATTGAAAATTGTTCAAAAAGAAGGGAACGGTTGCTGATGATGTAGTTCTTAAATTCACACAATTTATATCACAGTGGCTGTTCTTTTTTGTTTGCCAATCGATCTACGTTCAGTGGTTGACCAGGACATGAAATTGAAAATATATATATATCTATATGTATAAACTCCCCCCACAGCTTACTCCTGATTGGCCGAAATTCCTTGAGAACACAGCTTCTGAATCAATTCGTCATCTGTTTGAGCTTTTATCAATAAATAATGGTTACCTCACAAACAACAATCATTGCATTTTACTGGTTGAGGTTGCGGTGGGAGAAATATTTGGAAAATAAATGGAATATTTGAATTTTAAATGTAGCTTTTGGTGAATTTTTAAATGGTATGAAGACAATCTAAAGGATTTCTTGACCAAACAGAAATATTTAGTATATATAAATAAACGAGAAAAAAAGTTATTCCCACCTCTTATTCCTATTAATAGTTAAGTTAATTTTTTCTACAATTAAATTGAACTCAGCGCTTAATCTTATATATATTAAACCAAAAAGAAAGCCTCATTAATGTTCCAAATTAAAATAACTTCCCCTTTAAAGACCTTCGTCCATGTTTTCAAGATGCATTTCCACATCAACTTTGATCCCTGGCCTTAATCATGCGCCAGAATGTGTCGCCTTAATGGGAGAGGCAGGACAGGACTTCCTACCATTCTACCAACTTTCACTGCCGCCCCGTGCAATTCCAGGTGAACGAACACCTGCCTTGCATTCATGGAATGGCACGCGTGTGCCGAATGGCCAAAAGTTGGCCAAAGGAAGAACAAGAGCTGAGGCTCGAGGCGTGGCAGCCAGCTGCAGGCTGTTGGCCAAATGCAAAACAAGCTAACTGTGAAATGCCATTCTGCATTGACAGTGCCATGGCGGGCTCTGTGCCGTAACGTACACATACATGTATATGTACGTACTGGCTGCCAATGGCCAGCAGCCATTGTTGCATTGTGGCCAAGGACGCAGCTGTCCTGCCATTGCCATTATTCCTACCCAGCAGCTCCTGTTCCCCTGTCCGTTTGCTAAACCTTCTCCCCTTTTACCAACCGGATGCCAGGAAACGCAGAAGGAAGGGGAAACTGAATGCCGGAAATGCGATTAAAATGTTCTGTTCCAGCAGGAAAGCAGACAATACGAGTTGCCACACGGGGGAGGGGGGAAGAGTGCTCCTGACAGAAGAAAGCTTATAGATTTATTGAACTTAAGGTAGTAATTAAATAAAAATACATTCCTGGTATAATAACAAGTTAAGTTAACAAAGACCTCTCCTTAAAGATACTCAAAACTTGCCTTTATTGTTTACTTTTCTGATAATTCGATTTCAATTAAAAATGAAATTATGCACAAGCTTTCTTAGCCTCTGAATATACTCTAATACCAATCTGGGAATTATTCTCAAATGCCGCTAGTCAACCTTTGCGTTAAACCGGTAGAGGTAATTCTCCACGTTTATCTTCTGGCGCAGCACCTTGCGCGTCTCCCGCTCAATGGTGGCATTGGTGCCGTCATGAAAATGGAAGAAGCCGCAGTTGCGGGCAGGCACGAATTGCTTGATCTTTTGCTGCCGGCTAAACCGCTCCGTCACCTGCAGGCTGCACTTCTTCATGGCGGCCACGGCGGCGTTCATGCAGGGCCTACACATGTCCTGGTCGTTGCCAAAGTTATGGTAATAATCGCCCACCGGCTTCTCGCCGCACACCGAGCACCGGACTAGGTTCGTGGGACTGCAGAAGACCGCCACGAAGGGCCAAATTATGCGCCTCGAGCCGAAGGCCATTTCCACACGGGAATCCGGAAAATTTAGGTGATGCGTGTAGGTGGAGGGACTGGAAGATGAGAGGGGAAAATTGTAGCAAGGAAAATACTCATGGAACAAAAATTAATATAATTAATTTCAAGAAGTTTTAAGCTGATTAAATCTTTATTTGGTGTGTAATATTTCTCAAGGATATTAAGATTTATTTACAGAAGATTGTTAGATAAAAGTTTATCTACGAAATGTATTATTTAGTGTTTTGTTAACCAAATTAATCCTTGGTTTTTTTGTTAATCTGATCGATACCTTTTTTAATTACTTTAAAATATTCTTTTGCTTGTAAGAAAAACCTTATCATTATCCCATAATTTAGGCTTACTTATAAGACCTTAAGCAACGATTCACGATTTAAGTTTATTATCAACTCACCCCGGAGTCACCCACTTTTTGTCTTTCTCAGTTGCCTTTCTAATGGTGAAGGAATACTGTGTTCCAGGCAAATCGGTGGCATAGGTACCTATGGGGGGATAGCCAAGCTCCCGGAAGACTGGCAGGCGAGGCATCTTGTTGGCCAAGGCGGAAAATCCAGCCTTCGAAGGGTACTGTAAATGGGAGTTAATTATTTATACTTTATTTAATATTTCCTCCTTATATTACCTTATAACCAATCGGAGAGGAAGTATCGTAGTCGGCAGGACCCGCAGTGCGCGGCGGGTCCTTGATGTAACTATCACGCACAAAGTTACCGTCCTCATCCCTACGAATTTTCTTCAGGAACCCCACCGTTGGCCACACCGGCGGATTGACCACATACTCGAAACCTGCAAAGGTAGAGAGAGTGTCCTGAAAGATTAGCAATCAGGAAATTCGAAGGATGTCCACCTAGCTCATTGCAGAGCGCCACAACGAGACGCGTCTCCGAGCGCTGGCGACGCAGTTTCTCGCGCTCCTGGGCATTGGGTCGCTGGGCACGCATCTTGGCTGGAAGTTGGCAAAGGACTGGCCGAAATCGGTGCTCTGTCGAACCGTGACAGCCGCCGCAGCACACGCATCGCAGCACGCACCACACCGGATACTCAGGACCCACTCCCCCACATCGATGATATAAAATCAATATGTCTCAACCGTCGACGGTATGCCGCGAAATCAGTATACGATGTTTGATTTCATTTGGCACACGTCTAGACGGCTTAGCTCCCTTCATAATAATTCAATGTTTCTATTTTTCTACTTTTCGACTTTTCTATTTTCCGATTTTTGTATTTTCCTTGCGCGGGCTGACTGAATGACAGACTGACTCGCTGAACTTTGACCCAGTTGGCCCAATTTTGTTCGGTCTTAATAGCTCCTGACGGGGGCGAGGCGCGGAAATGGGGCACAAAGTGGTTTGTCATTGGTGTCGATAACAATAGGTGGGTGGAAATTGTTTTGCAGTGCGTGTTGTGTTACGAAAAACATTTAAGGTCTAACCGAGGGGAAGGGCTGATCGAAGAGGCAAGCGGAACTTGAATAATTAGGTAACAAGCAAATCTCAGAAGGCCTTGCAGCCAACTTCAGAGCTTTACTTAAAAAATGCCACATTATTAATCTCCCCCAGAACTTTCCTCATTTATCAATTCTGATTCTTTGTTACCACACTCACCCTCCATAGAGAAAGAAATTTCCTCCAGCAACAGATTTTCCTACCAAAGAGTAGCAATTAAAATTTGGTTAATAAAACAGGCTCTCAGTGCCAATTTGGCTGAATGAAATGTTGTCAACAACTGATTGTAATACAAAAGCAAATGCTTTTCCCTGACATTTTGCGGCTCGACAAGTTTTGAAAAGTATTTCTGAAATATATATTACGTACCTGACCAAACTCGAGAGGAATGTGCCAAGCATATTCGAGGAGTATGTGCACACGCTAGGTCTGGAAGTCAGACAACAACGATTGCTTTTCAACAATTTTCCGGACGGTTTCGCCGGCGACGGCTTCCTGGCCTGGCCTGGCCTGGCCCGGCTTTAGCGATGGAATGGCTGCATGACATTAATGCCAGTTAACCCCGACATTGTCATCAGCTGCAACCGCCACGGCTCGGCTTGAGGTTTTTTCTTTTTGGACAGGACCGGGGCTTGAACGTCTCCTGCTGCACACTTTTCCACCTGCATTTCCTCTTGTCCCTCGGCTGGCATACCCACACACGCATACGCACATGAATGCTAATGTTGCAGCGGCGGCAATGGCGGCAGCACGCACAAATGCACAACCGCAGTGCTGCCACAGGAGCGCACAGGCAGACTTCCACATCCGCCAGGATGGAGACAGTGGGTAAAAGTGTTGGAAATTTACTCAATTCTAGGATATATATCTTATTTTATATTTTAATATTAAATTTATAGCCAGGACCCACATGTTTCGCAAAATCTAATTAGAACTAAATGACAAAAAAGGTTATTTAAAAAAGGTTGATTTACATTACAAAAAAGGTTATTTAATAAAACACAAGCAGTTCTTCCTGAACCACTTTTATTGAATGTTGCTTAACATTTTACCGCAACATTATGCTAAATAGGATTACCAAATATATGAAACATGCAATAATTTTTGCTAAATTTATTATAATCTATTACAAAGGTCTTAGGTAAATCCTCTACTTTCCCGATTACAGAAGTCCTCCGCACTAAAGCTTTGACCACTGTGGCAACACCAGGACGAGAGCTGCTTAATTCGTGCAAATAAAATCATTGTGCAACATATGTTTGGGTCGGCAGTGAGTCCATTATAATATGGTGAGGTGGCAACAGCAGTTGGCGGGGACTGCAGGGCGCTCCTCAAGTGGCACTGCACATCCTGTCCTGCAGAGCAGAACTCCTAGAGAGCACCGAGCACGGAGCACGCCACATTGTTGCCACAAACTTGCAACGCAATTACACTGCAATTGCGCATTATTTAAGTGTTTTGATTGCTCACGAAATCCGTAGGCAGTGTGCGAAATGTTAATGAAAGGAGCAGAAGCTGCGCCTCCAAGCAGGACGACGGGGGTTAATTATGTCAACAATTAGACTGCTGTGCACTGGGGAGTTCCTGGATCGGGAACAGTAAATGGTCCTGGTTTCTGGTAAATGGCAAATGGAAAATGGAGTTGGAGTTGCAGTTGAATTCATTAAACGTAAACCATACCAATTCTGTGCAAAACAAACAATTGCTTCACTGCTGCTCGAGGCGTGGTCCTGCCATTTTGGGCTAGCCAAGTGCCATGTCCTACACAGGCAATTACAGCAACAATGGCTTCTGCCAGCCATCGAGTGAAATGCAAATAAAAATGCAGGCAACAGCAGCACCACCACTAGCACCAGCAGCTTCGGCTCTGGATCGGAGACTCCACTTTTGCGGCATCTCCATTTTGCCATGGCACGCAGGGGGGCTGGCAAAAAGTGCCCACAAACGTGCCATTCACATGCAAAGGCCAGAATTTTCTGAGAATGCCGACTGAAAGCACTGCCGAAAATATTATTTCCGTATTCTGCAATTAAATAATGACGTAAATTGCAGCCTTTTATTTTCTATTAAAAGTGTTTACTTGTCCTTATAAGAGATGTGTTTAAGGGTAGGTTATATTCTATCCAAAATTATGGTTTATTATTCTTTCTTAAAACCAAATATTATGATAGTCTTTTAAACCAAATATTTTACCTATCATTTATATTCCTCAAGCTTAAAACAGTAAATAATATTCTTTGAGTTTTTCTCTTCATGTTCTCTTTTTTTTGAGAGTGTCCGGAAGTGACAGGGACCTGGTCCGGGTTCTGTTCGTGCTTTGCCTCTTGTCTCCTAGCCGAAACGAAAATTTGACTCACAATAAAAACAGGACCTGGGCTGGACCAACAACAATAGCAGCAAAAGCAGCAGCAGCAACGACGGCGACGCCAAACAAAACAAAAACAGTTTAAGTCCACTGTGGGGCGGAAGTGCCGCTTATTACGCAGGATGTGGTTAACCGGAAATGAAACGAAACAAGCCAAGTGCGACAAGTCGTTCTTGTGCCTGTGCCACTTGTTTATGGCCCAAATGCGTGACGCTCGCTCGCCTCGCTCTCCGAAGTGCATCGAAAAACTAATAACATTCGAGGCCTTTCTTTGAGCCCACTCAAATTGGCGCTCGAGCGCGGGGGCAGCCTTTGTTGGCCTGGCTAGCAATCAGCAAATGTCAGGCCAATAGCCAACATCCAACAGCCAACAGCTCACAAACAGGCAGCAAACAGTGGCGTCGCCGATTGCCAGAATGACGTTGAAATCAAATTACAAGATGCTCTGACATTTCGCCATTCGCCGCCCACTGCAAAGCCCACGCCACCATAGCCACCCGTTAAGCCACGCCCCGCAATCCACCGCCGCCTCATTATCCCAACCCCCGCTGACCCAAATTCAATGCAATGCGTTTGCAATTTGTGCGCCAATGCGGCGGGGTTAATCATGCTAATAAACACCAACGTTGCACTTGCAGTTGTCGCTGCTCCTGCTCCGGCTCCTGCAGCTGTTGCTGTTTCTGTTGCTGATGTTGATGTGGCTCCCGTTTCCATTTCACAGCGAGGAAGAAGGATACCATCGGGAAGGGTGTCGATCAGAAAATATCCTTTCAATACTTTAGAAATATTCAAAAAACTAGAAAGCTTTATAGGAAGATGTATTATAACTAAAATGGATTATGAAGTATTGTTTCTTTTTTTAAGATTTAAAATATAAAAGATATACAAAATTATAATATATTAAGATATTATTATGTATTAGATATTGTTTTTCATTATATTTAAAAGTTCACATTTCTATTATTTTCCCAACCAACTCGTAACCAATATACCATTTCAATATCCCAGGTCCTGAGCCTGAAAAACCTTGCATACTTACGGGCAGCGAAGTAAGGATTTTGGTCCTGGCAAAACCCAGTGTCGATACTGAACCAATGTTCGTCCGTCGTTGCTTTTTGCGGTCGCTGCGTGGCATACGCCATTCAAGTGGGGCGATTGTGTTGCGGGATAGGGACTGTGGTCGAGGCGGAGGTGAAGGAGGTGTGGGAGGAGGTGGTGCTACCCATAGCTGGAAATCATACAAAATTGCAATGATTATGCACGCGCCTAGTTGGCAGTCAATTGTGGTCAGGTCCTCATTTGTGTGCGGCCCAAAGTGGCCCATTAATGGGGCTAGATGGTGGCAAATACGGTTGATGATGGCCGTCAGCTTAACGTAAAGCAAACAACAACAGCTGCTGCCAGGGAATTCTTTACAATTAGGGCAAAGGTTTTATATTAAATTTAATTCTGAACAAAAAGTTAATGCAAAATTAGAAACACTAAGTTAAGAGTACTGAAAGAAATTCCATTACCAGATACTTTTTGTTTTATCAAATATTTAAAATTATAACATTGATTGATTCTATATTTCCTGATTTTCCTTTTCCCCTTATCCATTTCTCTTAAAATCAAATTTCCCTTTTCCAAAAAAAGATATTTATATATAGTATACTCGTATGATCCAACCCAATATATCATGCATGATGTGCTGAGCCAACGCAAATCCCCGGCACATTATCTAATGATTTACTGAAATTGTCGGTCCTGGCCTCACCGAAACGAGAGTGAAACTTTCTTGACACTGCAGAATGCATATGTGTGTGTGGGAGGGGTCACACACACACACAACACACACACACTTGCTGTCAGCACAAAGAGCAAGCCAAGCAGGCAAAAGCAATCCTCAGCTGCCGTCTCATCATTTCAGCTGTCACATTAAAAATGCATAAATGTTGCCTAAATGCAATCCAAGAAATGCAACTGGCCGTAATACGTGCAAAAACTAAGGGGGGAAGGGGGAACAGGAAGGGGCAGTGGTAGGGACAGAGGCAGGTGGCAGGGACAGAGGCAGGAGCCAGGCGCCTCCAACCAATCAAAGTGTTCCATAGAATCGGTGGCAGGATGGAGGTGAAAGGGCGTACGACGAGCTGAGGCATACAATTTGTAACTCGCCTGCCATTTTGTGGGAAAAGATGGTAAGAATGCACTGGGAAAAATATACATTAATTCTAAGGAATATATTTGAGAGGTTTATTAACAACTATTTTGATAATCATATAAAATCTTAGAAGTTTACTTTATACGATCATTTTGACTTTCGTGATCTTGTAGCACCCCCATAGAAATTATCTTAAGTCTGTTAACCTGATATGTATTTCTAAACTCTAGAAAAATGGTTTTTTAATTCGTATCTAGAATTAAGAAACCCTTGAATTTCATCAAGACTATTTCCGCAGTGCAAATGCCTTTGGGCCTCCGGCCTTGTCTTTGCCTTTACCTTTGCCATTGCCTTGTCTGATGTTGCCTACGTTGCAGGTGCGAGGCTGGGGATTGGAATGGGATGTGGATGTGGAAGTGGATGTGGACGTGAAAGTGGGAATGGGAATGGGAATATGTTCCTGACTGCGGATGTGTGTCTGTGGGGGGACTCTGTGCCTGTTTCTCTGCTGATTGTCGTACTGTTGATCTGTGTTTTCACTTAGATATTGGCCCGGGGGCCGGGCGATAACGGTACGTGTGTGCTACCATCGATACAGGAAGTTTGTTTGTGGCCAACTTGCTGAGTGGGCAGGCATGAGGAAGGAAGGAGCCACCTCCTGACATGACGGCAATGGTGCAGGGGAACAGAAGCGTATGCCTGTGGAAAGTTCTGCTGAAGGCTGAAGGCTGAAGGCCCAAAAGTGCACAGCAGAAGGACGACTGGCAGGCAGGCAGGCAGGCAGGCAGGCTTTCGTTATCCAGTAAGCAATCGTTTCAAATTGAATTTTCTATTTACCCAGTCGTCGATATGTTTGGAATTGCCCAACGACTCTCGGTTCCTCCTTTCGATTTGTTTCGCCAACTTCTCCAGACAAAAGTTAAGCCAAATGAGTTGCACTCAAATATGAATGTATCGCCCCTCGAGGCGGAGTGTTCCTGTTGGTCTTAGGATTAGGGTCTGCTCCATTTTATCCCCTAACTGTTTTTAAACAACTCTTATATTATGCATTATATTTTTTAATAACTTTCCCCCGATCAAGCTCTATTAGTTCTGTAATAAAACCAAAACATTTCCCCCAGCAAACATGCAAAGCTGCCTAGCAAGGACAAAGAGCACAACTTGAGCAGTGACTCAAAGCCCTTGAGATTAAGGGGGATAAACGGCTGATAGTCGTCTGTCAACTGCTCCACCAGACCAATCCTGACCGCCTCCCGTTGGCCCCGACTGATCCAGTGGATCCAGAAGCCAAACTGTCGCGACAGTGCGCTGAACATGTAGAAGTTGCGGTCGAAGGGCGAGTTCCACTGGATCGGAAAGCGCAGCATATGGTTGGCGGTGCACAACTTGGAGGCAAGGCGAAAGAGGGGCCGGTGCATGCGTCGCTGCTGCAGCCGGACCACAGCCCAGTGCTCCGCTGTGGTGCAGTAGGCGTAGCTGGTGTTCAGCCTATCCAGGTGCTCCATTAGCGTGGTCCTGTTGACCACCAGAAGGTGTGGCTTCAGCGCCGATGGCAACCGACCTGCGCTGAAATACATTTGCATTTCCATTTCCGTAAGCATGAGGCGCAAAGGCGTGGCCAGAAAGTCCTCGGCCGTTTCGATCTGTGAGCCTGGATTCTGAGACAAATAAAAGGGCTTAAATAATACACCTATTAATCTCGTTCTAGCCAACCTACCTGAGAGGTAAACACCGACGATAGATTCCCAGTGCGCAAGGACCACAGGACAAAGGAGGCCAGGATCACGGCCATGTGGATGTACTTGTACGGACCCGCCAGACGTTGAAACTGTCTCACCGGCAACGATTGCTGGAAGATGGCCACCAGGCTAAGCTGGATGCCCTGCCTTCCGTCGCTGCACACCAGCTGCCAGGCCAGAGTTGTGGCCAGCAGCAGTATCAGGAAAATGCACCCGTTTATATGGATGGTCCGGCGCATGAACTGTGCCGTAGGCAATGCACGTTGCCAAGGGACCAGGACACAGGTGTTTGTCGCTGCCACCGGAAAGCTGCCGGCTGTAAGCGCGGAGCCCGGCAGCATTTGCGAAAATGGATGCACGCCCATCTCAATCTCACCGCGGGCAGCGGCCAGCATCAGGTGCTCCGGATAGTTGTATCTGTCTACACCGGTCACCGGTTCCAATCGGAGGCGACCCCCTCTGTGGCAAACATAGGCGCTCATCATGAGGCCCAGGGTGCCGGATATATGTCCATTTGGTAGCTGAAATAAAATTGAAATAAAAGTGGAACAAAATGGGTTAGAACTAAAGGGTATATAGGGAATAGGGAGCATAAAGCCCTGCTTATACATTTAACCTTCCTTCTACTCACCTGAAAAACCGCAGGAGGGTCTTGAAAAATGGGCAACCTGAACTCATAGCCCCTTAGGTCATTAAATATATTCAAGCGCTGGTAGCCCTTCTCCGTCAGATTCAGGAGCGTGAGTTTCGGGAAAGGAGTGTAGCTGAATAGTTCGTTGTGCCACTTGCCCTTAGGGAATCCATTTATTTTTGTAAATGTTACGTGGTGAAAGGTCAACACAACATTGGTAAATCTGTACCGCCAGCACCAGGAAAAGAATATTTTCAATTCATTCCTGGACGGTGGCCTGTTCCCCTTGCGTTTGTGTATGAAAAGCATCGGCACATAATGCTGGCCAGCCAAACCATCCGTAAGGACATCAAAAATGGGCTCCTCCGAGGCCAAAACACTCGAAATACTAACATAGACCAGGGTATTGTAGCCCAGAATGCGACGCAAGCTGACATTTCGCCTCAATCCCCAGGTCACAATCGGCTTTCCGAACTCATCGGCCAGTGATTGCTCCAGAGACTTGGCCACAATCCTTGGTATACGCTGTAGCTCCCGGTTGACACCGTATATGGCCAAAGAATCGATTTCATTATTGGCTATAATTTGCCGGGTTAAATTATGTAGGAATTTCGATTCATAATAGCCACCCTTTATGGGATAAATTAGTTCGCTTGAAAGAACGCGAAAAAAGCAAATTCCGCAGACGAAATATAGCACACCGAGCATTATCCTAAGACTGAACTGAACAGGAGAAGGTCTGAGAAGTTTGTAAGTTATTTTTTCTTGAATCTGAAAGTATATCTCAAAGTTTGTGCCAGTCATGGAGTATAAAAGGGTTAAGGTTCTATAATTATGAGTCCCAATTAAAGACCAACAATATATGAATGAGTGGGCAAGTTGCGTCTTAGGATCAAGTCAAGTGATTATAAATTTGTGACGTGGTTACTGGAAATAGAACTTATTTGAAAATATATTTCTTCAGGGGAGATTTCCTATTGTAATTAATATTTATTTACCAGAGCATTTTATAAAACAATTAAAGGATAAATGAATATTAAACCTACACTTGTTAATACTAAACCCTACAATTATCTCAGCCAAATATAATTTCCCCTGTTGACACCTTGCAATCATGGCTGCCATCTCAACCGCCGTTCGTCGTCACTCAGTAACTCACCTTCTGCTGAACTCAAGCCTCTCGCCCCCTGGAATGATTGATGCTCCAGTTGATTGATGTCTCTTTGCGGCGGGATGAACCTCTTACTTGCCGCCGGCAAGTCTGTCGAAAGTTTCGCCAGCGACACACAGGGCACAGGACCCCCGAAAAATATTATTAATATCAGATGGCAGTGTCGCTCAATTTAAAATATTACTAGCAAACACATTCCGTGAACTTGAGTAATTTTTTACAAACAACTTTTGGAATTACTTAATCGCAAAGTTCTCTGGCAGAGAAGGAGAGGGAGAAAATGAAGACAGGAAAAAAGGAAGGAAGCGGAAAGGAAACGAAACGAAAGGAGCGAAGCGAAAGGTAGGCGGCACATAAATTGTGTTTATTATGAAGGCTGTAGCATACTTTTGTGCGCAATTTAAAGTGCAAATACGAAGAGCAAACGGGGAATCCCCCAGTCCAATCTGCCTGTTCTCCCCTCTCACGCATTTCATTAAAGCGCAATGAAGACGTTTTCCGGATGGCGGTGGTGTGTGTGTCTGTGTGTGTGTGTGTGCCGGGGGAAAGCTGTTAAAAAATATTTGAAACACTTGAATGTTTCCCAACTGACACTAGGCCTTGGGGTTGGCATCTCCGCGGCCCTGCGTGCTGCCCCCATAAAGAACAATAAATATTATTTATGGCCCCGGTGATAAGGATACACACACGCACACACACATTCCTTCGCAGCTGCAGTCCGACTTCACGCGTCCTGTCGCCTGTATTTCTGTTGCTCCATATCTAATCGGTGGCATTCCTGGCACGAAAGTATTTCCTAAAATATTTAATTTACTTGAAGTATATTATAAAATAAATATAGAAAGAGCTTTGTTTAAAATAAATAAAATAGCGGGTATTTAAAGGTTTATATTAGGAATTACTTAAATCAAAGTAATTTCTTACAATCTTAATGTATTTGTATACATTTTTTATAAAATTTGCAGTTACCCATGCGAAACCCCCCGGAGTGCAGGACCTTAATACGTATTTTGACAAATACTTATTGTTATTATTTCAAACTCATTTTTTATATGTTGTAGTTCTTTAAAAAATTAAGTAAATTATTCGTGTTTTGTGATAAATATTTATTGTTTAACAAATTTTAATAACATTGATAGCTGGCTTAACTAAAAATTTAAGTAATCGTTTCCAAAAACCTACACTTAAAATATCTATAACAAAATTTAAATATATTTCTTATTGATTTAAAAAAATAGTTACACATATTTTCTCCCTGTACAAACCCTTTGCTGTGTTTCATCAAGTGCCCGCTAGGTGGCTACCTTCATAGTTGCCCTAATGAACTCGCGCACACACGTACACTGTGCGGGCCTTAAATGAGAGCCTTTGAGCCCGCCATTTTAAACACCTGCGTCACATAAAATAAAGTCACACCTATACGCAGGCAAGGTAAACGTGTGTATTTACCTGATAAATACGGGCACAGAACCCGGCTCGTGTTTATTTTAATAATGTTAACCTAATTAAGTGATTAATATGCAAAATGTGCGCAGAGATTAAAACGATGAGCGCACTGTGTTTAATTATCGAATTAATATTTTTTTCATGCCGCCAACTGGCTGGCACCTGACTGTGCTGTGTGTGTGTGAAAATCGTTAGCCGTCAGTTTAAGGTTAAAGTGCGATAACAATAGACCTAGTTTGTGTGTTTTTGAGTTTTTGGCTATATCAGAACATTAATCAAGCAACTGTCTGAGCTGACAGGGAACTTAACGCCACTGAAACTGACAATCGCTTGTTTACATGTGAAAATGCTTTACCAGATAATTCGTTTAATTTGGTTTTTGCAGGTTAAAGGTAAACTAATTTGAAGAGCTTTTAAAGCTGAAATTTACTTACCTTAAATGACACCTGCATTTATTTATTAGTTTCTAAAAAGCACTTTCAAATACCAAAATAATATAAAATATATATATGCAAAGCTGAATTTATGGCATATTTTCGAGGGCTTAAAATAAATACGAATTGCAAATAACACACATAAAAACCAATTTACTCAGATTTGGTTATTTATTTCCTAAGTAAGCAGATACAATATGAATTTACCGACAAATTGGAAGCCTGATTTATATCGCTTTGCTCGGCCACACATCAATATGGGTTTACAGGGGAAATGTGCAACCCCTTTTGCCTTTGAACTCACCACTATTTCGGATTTGTTTTCCCCAATCACTCGACATTATATGCGGGCTATATTGGCATCGTTAATAGATGTGTGTAGAGAGAGAGGGCTTTATAATTCATGAAAGTCCCTTTTGGCAAGATGTTTAATCTGCACAAATATTGATCTAGAGAGCTGCCTGAGTCGGCCATTAATTCAAAGATAATTTCCTATTATCTTTTGGGTCAATAAATTCTGGTGAATTTATAGAGTTTTGGTATCGTCTCCAGGTGTAGAGTTTTAAGTTTATAATGCTCCATTTCACTCAATCTCTCGAGAGTGCGATTAACGTGTCTCCGGCAATTATTTTTGCGAAAGTCCTACTGCCGAAAAAGTAGGCAAGGCGAAGGAAGTGTTTTGCATAAGCCTTCGTCCTGCAATCTTTCGACACTAAAAGCTACTCAACGTTTGTCGTTTTCCCTCCATTTTTTTTGCCTGCTTTCAAGCAGCTAATTGATGAAAGCACCAAATGGCCGTGTAACGACAGCAGATGAAAAAAAGGGGGAAAAATAAAAGGAAATCTCTACGAGCATTTTTTACGCTTTTAAAGGTGCTTCTGCTAAACGGCCAGCATTTATATGGAGGACAGGAGCAAGGCCTTGGCCAGCTGCTGGAGAGGAGAATGGCTTTGGAAATTAGAATTAATATTTTTTCGCTGAGTTTACACAATTTCAAGTTGGCTGGCGCGAAAAATGCATGCTCTGGTCAACACTCCACAACCCATAAACGCTGTTGTTGCGTGTTTGACACCCTCGTTTTTTGTATGGTATTAAGGGTATATGTTTTATATTTATATATATTTTTTAAGATGTTAAGTGGTAGAATGGGTTACAAAAAATGTTTGTTATTAATACAAGTTACTAGGGATTTTGGTAAATAAATAAGGCAAAGTTGTTTTATGGAAGAATTTCCCAGAAATCGACAATTTAATTGTAGAAAAAATATGTTTACTTTAAATTAAGTTATGTATTAAATAACAGTATTAAAAAGAAAAATAAATTGCTTAATTTTATACAACTTATATACCTTTTTATTATGTTTTTTTTTTATGAGTTACCTTTTCTTTTTTTATTAAAATATTTTATCTATTTCTACGTAATGACCCCTTTGCCAGGGTAGTCCCTTCTTCGACTTTCTCAAGCTCAACCTCCTCTTCTGTTGTGTGTGTGTGTGTGGCAGGTGAGGTGTGCAGGTGAGGCGGAAGAAAGGAGCCCATCTTGTGCTGAGCCAGCGTGCTGCAGTGTTGCATTCGTGGCAGCTCCAGATGCAGCTGCTGCAGCACTGATAATAAATTCATGATGAAGTGTAATTTATACACTTCATATGCGCCCAGTTTTCCTTTTGGCCACCTTTCCAGCCCTTTCTCTGGTGTTTTTTTCTTTTTTGTGCTCCCTTTAGCGAGCTTGACAGAGGTCTGACCCAAAAGGCGAAAAACTTTCCTCAAGGCCTGCCAGCCATGCATTAAACCTTGAAATGTTTGCGAGGTTGGGAATTCGCTAAAAACTAATTACAAATGCCGCCCGGAATGGAAGCTATTCGCCGCCTGGCTAAAATTTCATTTCAAATTAATCTAATTTTTTGAGGTTCTATTTTTCTGGAATTTTCCTTTGGGTTTTTGGGGTCTGCGGCGGGTTAGCGTCTAATGAGAAATGCTGATTTTGCACTCTGCATGACGTTGCATACCAATGAGCGGGTTCCGGTGATGGTGGCGTTGGTGGTCGGTCGGTCCAGCAGTGGTCTTGGCATATGATTTCCCTGGAACTGGCCTGCATAATTGCATAATTAGTGGTTAGGTGTTATGTAAATGGTTCTGGAACTACGTTGATTGCCTCAACGCACAAGAAACTGACGCTGCTAATGACTCAATGGCAGCTAATTGGAGGGGCGATATGCCTTCTCGATACCACCTCGATTAATTGATGACTTTTCGATGAACTTCAAGTGGCTAAACCATGAATTATGTGTTGTGTGTGATTTGGGGTTTAAGATACATTAATATGTATAGGATATTAGACATCAAAGGAACTTAAAGTGCTCGTCACACACTATGGCTCATAAGTAGAATTTAATGCCCATTTAAATTGTTAAATACTCGAGAGCCATTCCCACGTCAGCCCGACTACGTATTTGCTCGGATGTCCATCTGTTTACCTTTATGATTATATGCATTTGGTATTGGCCCGGCTGTTGGTCACTTAGTTTTCACCTGCCATCCTCCTGTCTGCTCTGAGCAGCTCTTTAGCACCTTTGAGGTGCCTTAGTTTGTGTGTGTTTGCCCAGCAGAGAGTAAATATTATGGACATATGTATCTATATATATTTGGTTCCGCTTAAATTACCATAGGAATATGTTGCTGGAAATGCAGATTAATCTCCGGGTTCTGGTTTAGGACTTTGAAAATGGACACTTAAAAGTCATTTGCGGTGAATCTTAATATAATTGCTGAAAATCGATACTCTTGTGTCGAATTCAAGTAACCAGAGAGCCTTTGAGATTTGAAGGGAAAATATCATAAAGACTGAGGTTTCATGACTGAGACTAGTTGTGGATTAAATACCAAGTTTTGTAGCTAGTTTTATACTATTAAAATATTAATTAATTATTTATAGAAAGCATATATTTATATACATATATTTTTATATCGCATTTAAAGTTATAGCATGAAAGATATAGCTAAAGCACATAAAGGCAACAAAAAACTCATTTAAATATCATAATTTCAATATAAACTATATTTTTATACAAACACATGTATGTCAACATTTTATTGAAATGATTTCTTTATTATTTTAAACTTAAAGAATGAAAGATAAAGCTTTTTATTACAGCTTAAGCTTGAAAATTCAATAAATCTTTCAGTATACACATTTTACACATTACACATTTTAAAATTACTTACAAACATTTCTAAAAGCTTATTTAATTTATCAAGGTAATTTTAAAGTTCTTTTTTATTATTTGTTTTAAACTTCAACTTGAAATACCAATTTTCGCTCGGTTTTTCTCTTGTGGCAGTGGGCAACTCAACTCTCAACTTAATTAAAATTCTTATAAAATATATCTTTTAAGTATTACTTCTAATTTACCTAATAACACCCCTTTCGCTCAGTGTTCATCCAGCTAAAGTCTGCCTTTAAGTAGAGCCATCTTGCCCAGCGATCTGTCCAGTTGTGATCGCACCTTCGAACCGAGCACACGTGCCTCTAGCCGAGTAGTCGCATTCCATTCTTCTTTTCGACTCGAATTAGAACTGGTTTCTCCCCGCATCGAAATGCCACTGATAGCCGTGGCCCTGATTGCTTTTGGCCTAACTCTGGGCCAATCTTTGCCCATCGACGAGGCCGAACCGGCGCCGGTGATGACCAGCGAGCAGCCAGAGTTGGCGGCAGGGCGAGGAGTGGTCTTCGACCAGCGACAGACGGGACGCTTCAATATCCATGTGAGCATCAAGGATGTGGCCATCATCGAGGTGGGCCAGAATGGACTGGCCGAGGTGAGTGTTGGGGTGGGGGGAGTGTTGGCCCCAAGAACCAGTTGATGGGCTAAAAATAACCTGGGGAATCTCTCAATTAGGAGACATACAACGACGAGGAGGATTACTATTATGATGACAGTGCGTTGACCGTCAAGCCGATCAAGCTGACCACAGAGGCCAGTACCACGACAAGCACCAGGGCAACTTCCCAGTCGGTGGCTCCACCAGAGACCACAGAGGTCACGACCTCTACTCCCACCTTAAACTCCAGCTTCACCTCCAGCCTTCTGGCTGACCTAGCTGCCAGTGTGGCAAAGCCCAAGTCCCGGCTAAATAATTTAATGATAGTGGAGACACCCATTGGTGGGGCAACCAAGGCTCCACACCTGCATCCACATCCACATCCCCACCATCCGCTGCATGGCAGGTCCAAGGATATACCCACTGTGGCTGCCGGTGCCATAACGCCGCCCTCCCTGCCCGATGGCATTGAGTATACCCCGCCCAAGGGTCCCAATTCACCCATTTTCAAGGTCAAGGTTCAACGATCTTCGATGCCCGCCGCCAAGAAGTCAGCCGGTGCCGGTGCCAGTGCCCGCTGCCGGAGCCATCAGGTGCGGGATGCCCAGGGCAAGTGCTCCGACTCGATCTAGTAAGCGCATATAGGATCCCCACTAAGCCGCTTACAAAACCTAACTCTTTTGCCTATTTTTTTATGTTTCTTTTTATCTTTAATAGCAGAAAGCTGTACAGCATGCTGATGGGACTGAATTTCCCCTTTTTGGCAGCCGCCAATTCCGCAGAAAGTGCTTGATCACTTAACAAATAATGGAGTAATAAGACATAGAGTTTCAGTGCCACTAATTGGATCTTAGCCTTAAGCGTGAAATACATTGACTGACGGAAATGCTATTGTCTTGTATTTATTGGGGGAAAAATGTTTTTTATTAGGGATTTTTTATTGCAGATATAACGATAATCTTTTTAGATTTATTTCATATCTCTATATATTTTCTTCTTGCTTTAAGAGAGCTTTTAATGCAGAATATGGACTGAAAATTAAATTTTTGATAATGTACATATTTAGAAAATATAAACATCTGAATTTTTACCAGTCTTAACCACTTCTTCTCCTTGTTTTGAAATACATAATATATTTTTTAGACAGTAAAGCATATTAATATCACTTATATAAGTAAAATATTCAGATTATATACTCATTTTTACATATTTAAATACATGTTGTATATTTTAGAAATTAAAACATTTTAATTTTGTAATTTCATAGATTTTTACTGCCTTAAAATAAATGCTTAAAATTATATTACTACCCCAGAAGCAGTGGCAATGAAGAACCTCTCTTCTAGTGTCTCTAGTGGAATATAAAAACAATAAGTTTCCTAAAAAAATACAATAACCAGCATAGTTTTTCCCTCAAACTTTGCTTACAATCCTTTGCTACGGACAAACTTTCCTCACAATAAGCAAAAAAAAATGTTCATTTCATATACCAGTTAACAACTTGCAACGCATAAAGTTTAATTTAAATTTGCACTCAATTGAAAATAATTTCCGTTCGACTTTAAAACACTTTCAATGTTGGCTGTCAGTGGGAATTTTAATCTGTGCAAGTTTTTTCAACAGATCCCTTATTAATATGCCGGTTTTTTATTTGTGAATTGCGAATGTCAGTTGATGAATTGCATTTAATTGGTTAATGGAGAAATGAATTGCATTGCCGTGGCATATATATATTTCCTTTGGTGGCTATGTCCCAGGCGTAAGCCAATTTTTCACCTTATATAACGCGGGTTTTATTGCCAGGCACGGACTCTCATACACGGGTTTTGCTTTATCAATTTGTGTTTGCAATTTCCGCATGCGCTTAAAATGCAATTGCAGTGCTGAAAAAGCATTGTTTTCTATCCGTGTGTCTGTGAGGATGCCACTGTGTATTTGTATCTGTGAGCCAAGGCTGCTTAATTGCAACTGTTGCATGTGTGTGCCGTGCAAATCTTTGGGGCGCACACGGTGCACACACCGAGTCGTGCTCTAATTAAATTAATTGCTTAATTTTAAGTTAATTTGCCACATGTGGCAAGTTGTCCTCGTTGTCCAGGCAACCAGGATTCGCTTGCCAGCAGGTGCCGTGGCAGGGAGTAATAGTAGCAGATGCCCAGCTTCCCACTCGGTTTGGCCATAAACTACCGGCTCTGGCCATATTCCCACAACAACAGCATTATCCCGGTGGGCGTGATTGTGCGGCGCTCCAATCGAGTTTAAACTTAATGCCCAGAATGGGCATGAAATTGCAGTTAGCTGAGAGTTAATAATGTTCCATTTAGTTACCAGATAAATGTAAGCAAAGCAAGGACACTTGAAAATATTTATTCAGAAAATACAGAAAAGCTTTTTGAAAAGTTTAAACTCAAAATTTAAGTGCTTTAGTGTTGCTTTAAAAACATTTAAAGAACAGTTAAGGGTGTTCCTGGTAATTGTTTCAAGCTTAATATTGACAATTTCCTTTAGTTTAAGCTTCTGTTATGCAATCTTTTGAATATATAGTATATTTTCTACCAGAACGACAAAAACTTATGCCTTTTCTGGGGCAACTTTGTGCCAGAATCCCTTTTGGCCAAGTCGCCCGCACTAATTACCTACATTAGGCCACCTGCACACTCACTCAATTAGCAACTGTAAACTGCAATTTCTATGCAGGCCAAGTGAGTCGTCGTACTGGTCCGCAACTTTGTTGCTTTCCTTGTTCCCCAAAATTATTTATGCCCAACCCCTCTTGACCTCTTGCCAGAGAACTTAAATGCTTTGTTATTTTTGTGAAATTAAAGCAAAGCTAAATAAGCCAGAGACAAGAGTTAAGCGGAAGCTTGGACTCCAAAACGCGAACAACGCGACAACGCGACAACTTTCCGAAAAACCGGAAGTGTAGCATACGACACAGCGGCGAAAGTGTGCGCTTTGGATTTGGTTGTTCGGCCATAACGGATGCGGGGCGCCATCTTGCAGTTGTTCACAAACATGGCGGCAAAGGCCAGAGCCATAAAGCCACCCAGCACGTTATTCCCAACCCCAAAAACTACATCGCTTCCTCCTTCCTCCGCTCTCTCTCTCTCTCTCTCTGTCTCTCTGCGTGGCGCAACAATTGCATTTTATTTATTGCATAACTAGAGGCGTTTATGGGTACGAGAGTGGTGCACAAACAGGACCAGAATTGTGGAGCACTCATCCTCCAGTATCTCCTTCCGCATGGAGCTTGCATACCCGCAGTCCAGCATAATAATTACACTCGCTATCAGCGCCGACATTTCGCAATGAAAAACTGCATTGGCACGCAACCTGTTGTTGGCTTCCTGGACCGTTTCCTAGCTCCACAGAGCAGAGAGAAAAATTTAATATTTATTATAAATAAAACTCTAAAACTTATTTAAAATTAGAGAAATGAACATTCGTTTTTTAAGGTATATTTCTGGCTTGGTAATACTTATTATTTAATCCTTAGAAATTACTAATTATAGGGTTTTCATTTTCTGCCAGTGCAGCTTCATCTGCACCTCCTTCAGGTCCTGCTAAACGCTGGCTAAGAGGGGTTGACCAGTACCTAGGGGCTCCTTTCCCTCCGGCAACAGCTCCTAACTATGCAAAGCCATAAAACGCAAGTGTCGCACGGATTATTCATGGACGGGGAATGAAGATGAAGCGGCCAGAGGGCTGCCACTGACAGGTGAGCGCCCGGAAAGGGAAAGGAGCCGGGAAGACGTCCTGCAGTCCAGTTCAGGAGTGGCAGATGCGAACGCAGGATATGGCTGGCGGAGAAGAAAGCAATCTAGGAATAAGGCTTTGCCAGGATAGATTGCATTTAAGATTTAAAATTTATTCTATTTAAGAGAAAAAGGAGTGTTTTGGTTCAATGAAGAAAGGTAGAGTTAAAGAGGAAGGTATCTTATTTGGCTATCATCTTGGAAATTTAATTAGTAGTTTTTCAAATTTAAAGTTTAAGTGGTTTGTTTTGCATATTTTCATTGCTAAAAAGTTGTCATAAGTTGGTTCTGTACTCTAAATATTATATTTAAAATGAATACAGCCCCTACAGTACATCCTATAACCCTTTGAGAACGTGAAAGTCATATATTTTCCCATATATTTCACAACTTTGCTCATAAATTCACCTACATTTAGCTTTATGTTTAAACAATCAATTTACTAGTTCGAAAAAATGCATTTAAATAAAAGATGGGATTTTTTTTAGTTACATTTGGCTGCCATCCAGTTCCATCAGGTATCACTGCCTGAAAGCGATGAATTTCCATAGATTTGTTCTCGAATTATTTGCTCATCGCATTTTTTCTCAACTCTCTTTATTTTTTGGGTGCGCTTTTTTGCAAATTCGATATGCACTAAAAGTCAATTTATTCACTTGACTTAATTTGATTTCAAACTTCAAATCATTCCATGGCTTTTTTCGTGCAATTGTGCTATACGAACAGCGGGGAATAATCCGTTTTCTGGGTTGTCGTGTTTGTGATTCTATTATGAAAAGTGGTAAATTAAAGTTTTATTACATATATTTTTTTAGAGTGATCCTTTTTGTTCCAGATAAGCTATATGTGAACATTTATGGGATAAATTAATATATAAACAAGTGTAAGTACGGAATTTTATTGGTATGTAGATAAGGACTTTTAGATAGCTAAGCACCAAAAGCACCTACTTTTTTTTAATGTTTATTCCATACCAAAAAAAGAATAGAAAAACACTTTTTAAGCTTTTATTTTGGGCTGTTGTTAAACTTTAACTTAATTCAACCACCTCACTGGCTTATTACCATCATTATTACCCTTAGTATTAAATCAATATTTCCCATATATTACGACCAATAACACATCGTTTAGCCTTTTTAAATGAATCTCTTTACAGGCTCATCAGGTACGCACATGTAAATTCCAGCAATATTACTCATACGCCACGAACTCATGTCCCATTGATTTAAATTCAAGAAATTCAACGACTGCCGCAATCTGGGCCGCCTCCGCTCATTGTTAACCCGCACTCAATTCCATTTCCAATTCCGAATCCGAATCCGATTCCCAGACCCCAACCAAGTCGACTCCCAATATGCTCCACATAACCGAGAGTGTGTAGGGCCAGGATCTCTCTATGCCGGTAATCGTACGTGTGGAAAAGACGTCAGCACTGATTGCTGCATAAATGATTGAGCATGTGTGGTCGTGTGAGTGAGTGAGTGAGCGTATATGTGTGTGTATCTCAATCCACGATGACTTGCCACAGCCGAATCCCAGTCACTATCAGCATTCCTCCATGCAACAGGACCTGCATCTGAACCGATGCCTGCCTGCCTGGTTGGCTGCTGCTTGACTGCCGCCTGGCTGACTGCATTATATGAAAATTGATGGAAAATGCCAAAATATTTAAATCTAATTTTGTGCCAGCTAGCGGCGGCAGCGGCCCCTGTCAGTCAGCATTCGCAGAAGCCGCAGGCTCGGCATTCGTCCAGTTAGCTTTTAAATATTCAATAAGATTATATTTTTAAACAGCCAGCGACCAAGGAATAAGTCCTTCGAATTGCCATTCCAGTGTCAAATGAAAAAAGTATAAAATATAAAAAGAGTGCTTGCATCTAGTTTCAGGTGAAAGAGGAAATAAGAAAACTATTAAATTGGCTTTTCGCTTTTTACTGTCGTTTTTCTGGCATGCAGATCAGGTTTATTCCTAATTGAAATTGCTAGAAAAAAAGGAAAGATTAAGCTGAAAGCAAAGCAATTGAATTAATGATATATTTTAAAGGTATTAAATTGTATAATTTTTAAAAGGCTTCGGAAGAAATATTTATCTACTCTAGAAATAGAATTAAAATAATAAATACAACAATTTATTTATATAGCTGCAGTAGTTATATAGTATATTTAGTATATTTTCGAGTTCAAGAACGATAAGAAAAATTATAAAATATTTATTAAAGAACACTTTAAATTCTAAAATATTATACAGCTAACACAAATATTAAATATAAAATAAATATTCCTCTTATTATATATGTTTAAATATAAATCCATTACTCTTATTATTATTATTATTATATATATTAGAATATGTATTACTATTATTACCTATAATTCTGTAAGCCTTGCTTGATAAATATATTTATAAATTTCTTTTCTAACCCCCTTATTTTCCGCTCAATAAAAAATACTAATCGTTTTCCTTTCAATTTCCTATGTATGATTTATGGCAGCCGTTCGGTTTTTATCTAAAATGTTAAGAATTTCTCGGTGCTAACGATTTTGTTGTGTATTTTTATTATTGTAAAAAGCAAGTATTAAACAGGAAGTTCACCTCGACTCCATTATTGATAGGCAATATATGCTTGCCATTCCGCCGCATTCCCTTGCCATCGGTGTGTTTGCTTCCTGTCGCCCTTAAACAGGACTCGAAATAAAATTTAAATACCGGCAAATTGTGTGTCTTGGCACCTGTCCGGGCGGCCTTCACTTCCCATCTCCCCCCCACACACCTCTGGCCCAGCCCCCCCAACAATCCAGCGTCATTCGCATTTGCTATTTCCGCTTTGCTCGGCCGTGTTGCTGTGTTGGCATTTCATTTAGCGCACAACTTCACATTTGCCTCAGCCGTTGTCTTTCCTTTGCCTGCCGCCAGTCGCCCGTCGCCTTTTCCCGTTTTCCCTTTTTCCCATCGCTTGCAATTGCCATTTCCGCTTCCTGAAATTTGCCATTCGTTACACACGATACACACGGACACAGACACAGAGAGATACACACAGCCTGAAACCGAAACTTGAACAGCAACAGAAACAGAAAGCCGCTCTCCGCATGCACCGACATTTTCATTTCCATGCTTGGGCGCATCGCAGCGAATCAATTATTCATCATCATCGATTAAGTAAGAGGGGGAGGAGGGGCGCCAGTGGCCCACCAGCCCTCCCCAATAGCCCCAATCTCCTGCCCCGTCACACTTTTATTGTTATGATTTCTGCCGTCTGTAATGGGCACACTTGAAGGACTCCAGCGACGTCGAGCAGGACCAACAGAAAGGAGCGAGCAGGAGGAGGAGCAGGCTGGGCAGAGACAAAGGGCTTACTCCCCCCTCGGTGGCTGCTCCATTTCGCGTGAATTTTCCTCTCATTTTCTCGGCTTTTCCATACGCTGTAATTGGTAGGCTTTAGGGGGTATCTAACTGTTCCAGTGAAGGGGAGTTTTCTTTGGGTTAAATTGTAAATTAATTTAAGGGATACTGGGAGTGTGTCATTTTTGGGGAATAAATTAATATTCTATGTGCTGAAGTGATAAAATAGTTTAATGTTTTTATATTACATATTTTTGGAATCAATTATAATGTTTAAAATTATTATTATTTATTATTTACAAAACATAAGTCAAAATCTTATTTCAAAATAAATATGAAGGAAGCCTCCTTGGCTAACTTATAAACAGGTTTATTAAACGATTTTTTGATAAGTCATCCTGGAAAATTAATTTAATATTGTTATTTAATGTTTCTTTACTATATTATTATGCAAAACATTTAGCTTTAAAACATTTGATATTATATTTAAAATTTAAAGCGACTCTTCTAGGCTTAAAAGCCTTTCGTAAGAATCTTTTACAATATTTTTCAATGCGTGGCTTATACATATATATACCATATTTTACAGATACAAATGGTTATATAGTGACTGCCTAAGCACACAAAAATCAGAAGCCTAATAGCTCGTTGTATATAAAAATGAATACCCCGAGTGTAATTGCTTTTTCGCGTGACAGAATCAATGGTAAATATATAAGTCGAGCAGTTATCCTCCTTTCATTCTTTGGTTTTTTGTGTTATTTTAATGAGAATCGCTGGGCCTTGGGCCGAAACTAAAAGCCGTGATTCGCACACATATGCTGATATATCTGTATGGGAATCGTATATCTACACAAACATAACAATACATCGTTGGGGGAAAGAAGAGTTGGGGAAAAGCGGACAAGGAAAACCGGCTGGAAAACAGACACATGTACTGCCGGCCATTTCCCTGCCCTCTCATCATGCCGCTGGGCTCCGGCCGTGCTTCTTGCGCTTATTTTCGCCATTATCCATTAAATATTTATGAAAATTGCTTTTGCTGCAGTTTTATTCACTTTCCCGCTACACTTTGCATGCGTCCCGCCGAGGGGAATCCCCCAAATACACACACACACAAACACAGGGGGAGAGATCCTGGGGCCAGTGAAACAATAAAGCTTAAGATTTCAATTTCCTTACGGCTTAAAGCTGACTCTTGGCATCTTCGGCCTTTCCTTCCCCCTCTCGTCTGCTAGTCCTGGCCCCCATAAATCCCGGCAAGACATGTGCCTAGATAATCCAACATTATGAAAAAGCCCGGCTACAATAAATATTCGCATCAATGGCGCCATTTTTAATAGCCAAATGTTAAACGAGCTGCAAGGCTCTCTATAATGAAATATGGCCGATGTGATGCCTGATACTCAAGCACACAAAACCTCTGATATAATCCAGATGCTCAGGACTGACTGGCTTTTGGTGGCTTTCGAGCATATATATGTACATATAATTGGGGTATTTTATAACTGAGGTATGTGGATAGTGATTAAGTAGAGAAAAATTAAGCCGGAAATGATAACAGAAGCCAGACACTAAATATTCACTGGTATTACGTGGGGCAAGGCGATTGTGTTGGGGTGAATTTAAAGCTAAATACGTATTTGAGTAATTTTAACAATCAAAACAATTGGTTTGATAACGGGACAAGCATTTAAATATTAAATAAATAATTAAATAATAAATAAATAAACAAAACTTTGCGAAATCAAAGTTAACTTGCAGCCCCTTGTTCGAAAAAAGTTGTTTTAATCTCTTGACAGGTGGTCTGGGCTCATTTTCCGATCTTTTTATATTGCCACCTAGCTTGTCGCCTAAAGTTGCCACCTTAAGTTTCCATTTAAAGTTGCCATCTGATGTTGCTAGCTAAAGTTGCCATCAAAAGCAGGCCATTTAACGTTGCCACCTAGTTAGTCACTAAAAGTTGCTGAGTAAACTAGGGTTGCCACCTAAAGTTGCCTCCGAGGGTTTCAATCCTGGGAAAGGTTGCTTTTTATGTATAACCTTTCCTTTCAAATTTACTTAAATATAAAGTATTAGTATTCAGTCTTAAGCTTATGCTCATTTTTAAATTAATATATTATTTTAATTAATGATTTTTAAGTGATTTAAAATTATCTAAAAACCACAACAAATTTAAATTTTCAGAAATAAAAATTTGAGATTTTTATAATTAAATATATTACAAAAAACCCTTAACTTTAATGACTTTCCCCCTAAATATATGCGTTAATAAGGACCAGTCCTTAATGAAATTATACACGCCCTTGCCCTTGCCTGTGACGACGTCTCGTCCTGTGTCCTGTAAAAATTTCGGGTCTCGAAATTTAATCCTTTGGCATTCCGAGGCCAATTTACACACACATTCCACAGTTCTGCAGCATCCGTTTAACTCATCACCTGCCCTGACACCTGGCGCACGTAGCAGCTATCTAAATTTCAATTAGAGTTTAAACCACCCGGACAGGAGGAGGTGGAGTCGAGATCCCCGTGGCGTGTCCCAGGAACCAGGTAACTACGCCTCCACCTCCACCTGAAATAATTCAGCTCATTAGTTGCATGTTCATGTGCGGCAGCATTTTTTCCGAGCTTAACTCACTTGGGGGGAGAGAGGGGAGGTAGGGTTGCAAGGAAGTCTTGCCCCCGCCCCACTGTTACATCTCGAGTATATTTACAATATACATTTTTCTGCATTTTTTTTTACGTTTGGAAACGGCGCATCATAAATTTGTTGCGAGGGATTTCGTTTTGGGGTATCTGGGAGGGTTTTCCTTTTGAGTAACGATACTTAATAAACCCGCATCATTTTCCCATTTGGCACTCGCACTTCACACGATCCTCGGCCGGTCCTTGCTCACCATCGAGATGCGGCTTCCACTTCCTGTTTCCGTTCCCCTTCCCCTTCCTGTTGCCGCTTCCAAATTACCTGTCATTTCGAAATTATGATGCCAAGGAATCGCAGCTGGCTGGGGGATGGAGGGGAGGGCTCTCCGGGCGCCTGAAGGAACAATTTTTATGTTTATGGCTAAAAGCGATGCCTAATTTTATTTATTTTTTCTTCTTTTTTTGCTGGCTGCCGGAGGCTTGTCTGCCACATATCTCAAACTAATGCTGCTTCTCCTCTCAGAATGTAAAACCTTATGCGCATTTTCCGATTGTAATCTCCACAGCGGGATGGCTGGTGCCGCCAAAAATCATTTCGGGGGCGAATCATCATCTCGCTCCGGAATGCCTGTCATCAGGCCTCCACATATGTTTTTTTTACTCCAAAAATAACATGACAGCCCGATGATATCCCCTTAAAGTGGACATTTTCGGCAGGGCGCCAAAGTAAACACGGTGACGGAGGACAACTTGGCATCCTGGGAAATGGTTAATATGAGATTTACTTCTTGCCGAAAGCTGACAACTGAGGTTTTGATTGGTCACAAGGAGTGCGGGGAAATGCGAAATATCTCATAAACCACATGAAGGACCAGGCTAGAAGCCAACTGAAGATGATGAAGAGGCATTGGACACATGAACACAGATTATGGCATAGAAATGTGAAATTTTGCAGGGAATAAATTATGCTAAAAAGGGTAAGGTTATGATTTCGGGTGTGTTGGGGATTTTTCTTAGGGTTTTGCAAACAGTTAAAGCCGTAAAATTTTAAAATTTCCTTCAGTTTTGAGTTTTAATAGTTACTTATCTATTTTTTGTTTAAATCAACATAGAAACAATAAATGCCTGGACAAATCCGAAAGTCTGAATAACGTTCAGCTGCTTCTGCTTTAGTCTCAATTTGGTGGGTAAACCAACATCGTCACCACAATCTCACTCGAGTTCTAGGCCTAAATATTGGGAACCAAGCCGCCGTCGGGCATTTTACCTTCCAGGCTGCGAATTAGAAGCACACCGGCACAAAAGGCCACCGAGCACTTGACGAATGACCAGGAGTTGTGGTCACTGTAGACCGTTCGACAGAATTCCAGAGGCTTCAGCTGCGACCACAGGGACATCTTGAGCTTGAAATATTTGCAGAGTCAGGACCTAATGAGGCGGGCAGGTGTTCAGGTGGGCTTAAAGGCAATGAATTCCCATTTAATCACACTGGATTCCTTACCAATTTGTGCTCGGATATGTACTATATATATATTTGGAAATATGTACCTGCCGTCCGACCAGGTATATAGAGCTGAAACGAATGGCAATTTCATGACACACTTGCTCAAAAGAATTTCTGATTTTGGTTTTTGCGTATACATTTTTCATTTTTCAGAAATGCAAACAAGCAAGTGGGTCAAGACAGCGCCAGCCAGCAGGCCAGCACACAGATGCCGTTGATTTGGCAAGCTTGTTAATTAGCCAAGAGATTTATTTGCGAACCATACACACTAACTTATATAGAATAAACAGATTAACTTATATGTATGTGCCACAAGTGTGCATATTCACTTCACGGAGCTAAAGTTTTTCTCGTTACTCAGGCACTGATTGCAAATGGTGCAGAAAATTTGCTGGAAAGAAGTAAAGGAATTTTATACGCTTTGAATTCAGTGGTATTAAGTGGGGTAATTCTTAAATATATAAACTTGTTAACTAAGTTAGCTATATGTGGCTTAAATATTAAAAAAAAATATATATAAATTCTTGCTTTTTGGGACAACAAGTACAACTTTTTAATTTCTTTGTACTTAAACTAAAATTGGAAACATGTGTTAACTATAAAAAGATATTGTCCAGTGAGCAGTATTGACATAGTTTTAAATTACAACTTTGTTGGGTATACAAAATTATAATTTTTATAAGAAAATATCTTCAAAAACCTGGTTACTATATTATAATTATTATCTTATATATCTTAAAAAAATGGGCAAAGAATCTCTTTAGAATATGGCAAAAAAAATTCTAATAGATTATAAGAACTGCGTTATTTAATCATTTTTTTTTTCTAATTTTTATATTTGTATTATAATGAATTGCAAACGCTTTAAAAAACTGTACATACAATCTACAATTAAATTGCTAAATATTTCTCATATTCCTATTTATACTTTTAACTTTATTACTCAGAACGAAATAATATATGTCTTCCAGGAAGTTTCTAGAAATTTTACTCTGATGATATCTAGGCAAAATTATATACTCTATTATATACTTTACAGATTATATACTCACCGGCAGGGAAGATCTCGAATAGCCCCCACAGCTGCCCTGCGAGGAGCCGGTGCTCTCGAAGTGCCTCAGCCAGGACTTGATCACATTCGTCGGCGGCGTCTGGTAAATGCTGAACTGCTTCTTGAACAGCCGCTGGGCGGTGCTGATGGAGTCGTTGCTCTTGTAGTAGGCACGTATCACGAACGCCCGGTGCACACCCGTCCACTGATCCATTCCGACGGCAACTGGCGTCTCCACAGAGAGAGCGGGCACCGCGTGCCGCCACTGGCACTGTCCGTTTGCAAATCTTTAGCTAGCACTTCCGGCTCATGGCCGTCATAAAAAACGATCTTTCCCGCAACGATATACTTTGAAAAATTTGAATTTATATTTATAATAGAATAAAATTAAAACAATAACTATAATTACAACTTAAAGAATGTCAAGCAGTTTTAGCTCTGAATAATTTATTACTAAATAATGCTTAAATTTTGAGTATAATTCCCAAGAGCTTTTTCCTTGTGTAAAATTTCGAAGCTAAATTTAACTTTTGAGTAATTTTTAAAAGATTTTATTTTTATATAATTGTATACTTTTATTTAAGTGATGGTAAAACCCATTTGAGGGAAGGAAATTCTATTTTTAAGGAATTTTCCAAGTTCTTATTCCTTTGGCAAAATTTCTTAGCTAAATTCCATTATTCTGTGATCTTTATTTTATTTTGTGTTGATCTATTAATTATTTATATATATTATTGAGTCTTGGTAAAAGAATTAACTCAAATTTAATTGGTAAATATTTCTGTGAGTGTATTTATATATATTTCAATTTAAGAAAATTCCTTAAAATAAATTATTTAGAATTTTAAATGTCTCTTAGGAAAATTTATTAATCTGATATTTTACAGTATTTTCTATAAATTCCATTTATCCCAAAGTTGTTCATAATTTGTTCTCTCACTGTATGCACAAAAATGCTGTACAAAAAATGCAAACATTCATAATTATTTGAACGAAATTAATTGGTCGTGTAGAGGCGGGGGAGCCGCAATGGAGGTGCAATGTGCAATGTGCATCGTTCGTCTAAAATTAGCCACGGCACGACGACGGCTGACGCGGCGTATGAGCAATCTGAATTTCTTCTTGTTAGAAATTCATTTGCGGGCGGGCGTCCTTAAGTTTCAAGTGCAAATTGAGGCAGCTCCCTCCCCTGTTCCCGATCTTCGGCTATCAATCAATCAATCAGGCGAAGCCATCATCATTATGCTTCATCAGCGCCAGCAGTCATCAAGGGGGGAGGGCGTGGCTGGCTGATGGAGTTGGATGTGCGCCCAAAATCTACTTGAACTCATTTAAAGTTTTCCTACAAGTTAAATCCGCTTTGCGCTTTTTGGCAAGTGAGTAAGCAGTTGGCATTGCCAAAGTCTTTAAGCCGTTTTGTTGGCTTCATCGAGCACTCAATGCCCTAACTTAAGGGCTTTTGGCTGTTTAATTAGATAACTTGTTGACATGTTTCCCCACAGATGGCAAGAAGTGGGAAAGTAAGCGTACTAATTAAGTGTTGGAGAGTTCTGGTTATAAGATATTATGGATTATATGGATATTTATAATTTATAAGTGAGAGCAATGAGCTTAGTATCTTGTTATTTGTAAATTATTTATTTTATTTTTGTGACTCTGGTATAATATTTTCAAATCTCAAACTATTACCGAAGTATTTTTTATTTAAAAACTACTTTCCCTCTTATCCTATTTAATAATCAAACATAACACATTTTCCTTTTTAATTATAACCTTAAATTGTCATAGTTTCTCTTAGACAAATCCACCTGCATTTCTTTCGAAAACTTTCCATGAATTTCGCGTTATTTTTAGCACCCTTGCAGCAATGCCATTCTCTTGTTTATAAGAAGTGCATAGTGTATTCAAGATTTTCCAACGAGAGATCCTGCTGCTGCTGATGCTTCTGGCTGCTTCTTTGTTGATTTTGTTTCAGAGATTTTTTTTCGATTCGCCATTTTGCTGGACCATCGAGCACGTAACTGCAATACAATGCACGGCCATCGCTTAGATAGATATAGATACATTTATGTAGTATCCGTTGCTGTTGTTGCAGTCAATGCTGCTGTTGATGTTCCTCCTTCTTTTTTGTGTTGCTGCTGCAGCAAAGTTAGCAAATGCTGCTGTCGCTTTGCCATTTACACAGTTAGCCGGTCTAACAGGCGTAGAGATTGGGGCTGGGGGTGGCCAAGAAGGGCGGGCGGGCAGGAAGGCAGCCATCTATCCATCGCACGTCCAACCTCCGTTCCACTGGGAGACGGGAAAAATGTGGCTCTATTTGGTATTTGTTGGAAAATCCTTTCGTAAATTAAATTTTAAGAAATTTATGCCTGAAAGTGTTGTGCAAGAAGAGAATTTTTTATAAGTTTTCACCAAAAAAAGTATACTTTTAGCTTGATTTTAATCATATTTTGATTTGGTTTTGTTATTAATTTTTTTTTAATTAATGTTTTTCTTTTTAAAGGCTGTATAGTTATAAATATAAAAAAAAAATATTTTCTGATTTTAATTCGAAAAAGAAATGTTGCCTCGAAATTGGGAAGAAGTCAAAGTTTGGTTTTAGATTCTTACCAAAAAACCATAACACTAAAACGTTTTAATATTTTATTTTAAATGTTTATATGAGATATTTATATATAAATAGACAAATTTAAATTAAATTTAAAATTTCCTAAAAATGTTGAAGAAAACAAATGTTTGTATAATTGTTTTACCAAAAAACCTTGCATACTTTTAGCTTATAATATTTGTTGCTTTTGAAATTATTTATAAAATAATTTCTTTCCGTGCACTTGTCTCTGTTGTGCTAGTGTGTATGTGTGTGTGTGCATCCTTCGTTTCTTTTTGCTGTCTCTGCTTGTCATTTTGACACCTTCATTTGCTCTGAACATTCAGGCTCCAGTCAGGGGGCAGTGATTCTGTTTGCTTTCGCTACAGTTTTTTTTTCTTTCCTTCTTTTTCGTGCTGCCTGCCAGCAAAATGTGGGTCCGTGTGTGTTGGTGTATCTGTGTGTGGAATTTCGAGAACGTCATTTTGGGTGAAAATGCTTTAAGCTTGGCGGTCAGCGGGAACTGTTGCACCCTACAGCCATAGTTAAAGTATATCCCAGAATTAATGAAAACATTTTAAGATAATTGGCACTAAAGGTGAAGTGCATTGGATATTATCAAGCTTTTTAAATGACTTGAGCAAATGAGGTATTTAAATGCATGGTAAAAGTAAAAAAACTTCAGGGAATAGCAGGTAATGGATTTTTTTAATATCTCTTTATATTATTAAACTGAATTTTAACTCTCTATACTTAATTGAACAATTTAAAAGTTAATAAGAATCAATATCAAAGTCTTAATATTACACCAACTTTAAAACTTTATTAAAAAAACATTAACTTGATTACAGCACATAAATAAATTACCTTTATTTCGTCCCCACCTCAAAATAAAATAAAACAAATAAAAATGTATAAAAACGCTACAAGAAATTCGTAATAAGTGTGTAATTCGTAGCATCTACAATATTACATCCTTCCCGGGCCTGAGACCCTTTGAACCCAAATGCCTGAAAAGCCCGCACTGTCGTCCAGTCCTTGATAAAAAAAACGAAGTATGGCAAAAAATGTCCGAAAAAGAAATCTGAAGGAAAAAAGAGCAACAATGCCAAGACAAATGATCCAATGACTGTCTGACTGCACTTTGCCCCATATCAACCAACCCAAAAAAAAAAGCTAAACAAAAAAACTAAGAAGGAAATGCCAACAAAAAGAAGGCCAAAAAATTTAAGGAAAATGTATCGGGTTAGCTTGCCCCATCACGTAACCCCTTCCTGGGCTGCCGTCTCAATTTCGGTAAGCGTCCGTTTTTGTATGTAAAGTTGGTGGATTTGGCACCACCCACCCAACGCTGGATGATGATGACAAAGGGCAGCGCAAAAAGCCACTCTCAACTAGGTCAAGACTTCATTGTTTATCTTTTTTTTTTGCTTTTTGGAGGCACTAGCACTAGCTGAGAGCCGGCAAAGAGGATTCCCACACATTCTGTGTGCACTTGTATCCGGGACTTGGACTCGGACTCAGCCAGGCATTAGATGGTCTCGAGCATTCTTCAGCCGGGAAATTAGCAGGGAACCGAGAGCTCACAGGCTTATATTAAATTTTGCATGGCAAATGCTCCGAAGAAGGTCAAACTGCAGGGTGGCAGGCTGTGGCAGCCGGACGCTTTCATAAGCGTTTCACTTTCCGGCGGGGCCGCAGATAAACACAGAAGCGCGCTTTGATACAAGAGAGAAAAAAACCTGTGATTTTAGAAAATATTGTATAAATTACTAAGGGAAATCAGAAGAAATAAGAGTAAATAAGGAGGTTATTCAAAAACGGAGTTGATTTTCTAATCATTTTTAAAATTTTGGAACATTTACTAATAAAATATCTTATATTTTATATAATTGTAAGTAAATATAAAGGTTTTAAGTATACTTTTAAAATGGTTTCAGTTCTTAAAAAGTTTTTAATAAAAAACATAACCGCTTTCATAAAGATACAATTTAAAGTCTACAATTTCACAGCATACTTTTAGGCATTTTCAAAATTGTTTAAATCTTGACTTTAATGAGAAAATACCTTATATTTACCTTAATTTCTCTCTATGCAGCAAAGGAATTTAGAGAGTTCGTTTGCAGGGTTGTAAATCTGGCTAAAACAGGATAGCAAGCTCCGGCAGATGCAGCGGAAGCGGATGCAGGAACCACAAGCGGAATGGCAGCAGGGGGAATCCCATCGCCAAGACACGCGCGGATGTAAGGCGCTGATAGCGACAGCTTATCTGTTACCCGAGAGAACTGGAAGCCAAGAGGAGGAGCTGGCAACTGGGAGCTGGCAACTGGAAGCCGGCAACTGGGGAGCCCTGGCACTCCCGGGATCCCTTACTGCATCCTGCCTGGGGGACACATTGCGTGCGTGGGCATTAAGGGAGCATTAAAATTGAAGAGGAGCGTGTGCAACGCGAAAGTCGAGTGAAAGTTGGCAGCCAGAACGGGGCCACTTACTTAGTGGCCTCTTAAGCAGATTTTCCCTGTCTCTGAGCTGAGCTGAGCTGAAAAGTGGTCAAAAGCGAATTAAATCAGAGGAAAGATCGTCAAGCTCAAATTTAGAATTTATTTCACATTTTATTATGGAGCTAACCTTAGCCTAATCTTCTCGACCTCCATGAATTGTTATTTTGCCTTTATCTCTTTTTACACAAATGTTATCGATTTTTTTGAATTTTCTGGGACAAATCAAATAGCCATTCGTTTGTGTTGCCAATACGAAAACACCAACGAGAATAGACAGAAGCAGCCAGTTCATTTTTCAAATGTAAAATATCATTACTTCTTTTTCACAACGTTAAAAGTAGTTGAGGTTGATTTGCAACGCTTAAAGTGGAACAGTATTATTATTTTTAATTTCTTATGGCTATGAAATAATAACCATTAAATGTATTAATTCTGGAATCAATTAGGTGCAGCGATTTTTTCGTAGTCTGTGAGGGAGATGAAAAGTGTTTAAAATCGGCAAAAGGTTTTAATGCTCAAATATTTATTTCACACATTACTTACCCGTTAATCGTATTGTTTAACTCCATCAACTATAATTGTGCTTTCGCCTCTTCTTGCACATGAATTACCGAGTTATACGTGGCCATATGGACAATTCATGTTAGGCATCTGTTTTTTTTTTTTTTAATTACGCCCTCTTTTATGGAGGACAAATTTTTTCTGCAATTCTCCGTTGAAAACTATTTTTTGCTAATTCGTTCTCTATACGAGCCAGTCCATGTTTTAAATGACAAATACAATAAAGCTTTTTTTGCAACCTTAAAATTAGCTTAGATTCATTTGAAACGCTTAAAGCGGAACAATTATATTTTTTAAATATTTTATGGTTATAAATTAGTCTGCTTTCATCCGTATACATTTGTTTTTTTTTGCGACTGTTTATTTTTAAAAGTCAGTGCCAGCACAAAGACAGAATGCAATAAAAATATGGCATATTTTTCGGCTGGTGTGTAGCGTAAAATGAATTGACGCGTAAAATATACTTTTAAAAAATAATTTTTAAATTTGAAAATATACATTTCAAATTTAGGATTTTAACATCTAAATTTTGAGCAACCTTCTACACTCATCTCATAAATGCAAAACTGTCTCATAGTACTTACCTTGTTACGCACGTTTGTCAGAAGCCTGAAGTAAACTTGGACAACCGAACGTGGTCCTGCAAATTTCCCCCTTAACCACTTACCAACGCCCACGCCCTCTTGAGTCTTATACACATGACTTTGACTGTCCAGGACGTACGGTATGTACGCTTAATGCCAAAGTGCAGCAGCCAAAGCAGCATCAACAGTCAGCTGAATGGTAAACAACATAAACTATTTAGTCTATGTGTGTGGTGTGCTCCAAGGAGCTTTCCCAGGGGGTAGGTGGCTGGCATAGTGAAAACCCACCGTAGCTAAAGTCCAGAACTTAGGGGACCTTGGCCGCATTGCTATATAGTATGGATTTAAGCGAGCCGATACCGATCGGCTTGAACTTATCGAAAGAGCAGTTTGTATCGGAACTTTTTGCAGTTTCTAGAATTTTTGCAGTGGGTTACGAGTTTAAAAAATTATTTAAAGAAGTATATAAATTTAAATAGTGAACAATAAAGCATTGTCTCAAAAGGTTAGGTTTGGCTTTTATTAGTTTAGCTTTTTGGTGTATTATTTCATTATGAAATAAATTAGCTATATTTTTGTATTTGAATTAATACCCTTAATTTTACTATAATTTTTTGTCAATACAAATAATCCTCAAAAAAGTATTAACACAAAAAATAATAATTCTAAAACGTTGTGGGGGACTTATTTTATATAATTTTTGGGGACTTTCTACTTCAATCACTAAATTTAATTATAACTATTATATTTTACCATATCCTTTGTAAAGAAAAACACCTTCGACAATTTTGTAGGGTGAGCGCAGTTGCATGCGCTCAACATTAAGAGAAAGTGAGTTGTGTGCTGCGCTCTTTAAAGCAAACCTCTCTTAAGGGACAGTGCGAACAATTCGGATGTTGTAAGTATTACGAATAATATCGAAATCGAATCCACCTAAAATAATTCAAAATATTTAATAATAATTATAGGGAAAAATGCAATGCGAAATAAATAATAAAGCTTTTATTAATTCATACATTTATTAATTAATTTTTGTTTTTTACAATCAATATTTCACAATTAAATCACATTAAATTGTACAAACATCTGGATTAAGAACTCTTTAAATTGCATTCAATTTATTATTATTCAACACTGCTTAAGTCAAATACTTATCGTTGCAAAAATGCCGAAATATTTGCCCTTTTGGCCCACCGTTTGCCGTTGAGCGACGAATTTGAAATTGCCAACAACAAAACAGCGCAAGGCAGAAATCAGCGGTGCTCCCCGCCTGCCACCCACTCTGTTACAACGACAATGCAAGAGAGTGTATATGAGAGACGGAGAGAGCTCTAGAGAGAGTAACGCTCTGCTCGTGTTTGTTGGTTTTGTTTTCGTTCTCGCTCTTTCTCCCTGTCTCGCACTTGCGCTCCGCTTGCCGTTGTTGTTGTGTGCGTGCGTTCGCAGTATCTGTGTGAGGTGCGCGGCTGTAAAGAGAGCGGCACACGTACACAACAACATTACAAGACACTTGCTGCACCGCTCGCACCAATGGGTGGCAAGCTGGCGGCAGCGCCGCGGACGCAAGCGACGACGCCGGCAGCGGAGCGGTTAGCGACCGAGAAAGAGAATGCGAGTACGAATTCAAACTTTGTGGCGTTCGGTTGGAAAAGCAGCAGAAAACACAGAAAATCGAGAACCGAAAACAGAGGAAGAAGAAGAAGCAGCAGTAGCAGCAGAAAGAAAAGCGACAACAACAAAAGGCAGAATCGGAGACTCGCGTGTGTTGTCGGTGTGTGCATTTGCGATTTGTATAAGTGTGCGACGTGCAATTCAGCATACACATAAGTTTAAATTAAATACTTTGGCTTAATTAAATACTTCCGCGGCGTCGTTGTTGTTGTTGATTTTTGCCTCTTCTTTACGCGCTTGTCTACGGTTATCGATTCTCGTTGTCTCGCTCGCTCCCGCACGCGCACGCAGCGAGTTGTTGTTTATCTGTCGTCTCCCTTTCTCTCTCTTACCCTCTCTCCCTCTCAGTCAGTTTTGTTTGTGTACTGAAAAGAAGCAGCAGAATCGGCAGCAAACAAAATAAAAACCTTAGACTGCGAAAAGCATAAATAATAAACAACGAGACAAGTGTGAAGTCGAAAAGCGCAGCCGACAAACAGGTAAAAAGAAAAGCGCTGACGGTGAAAGTGAATTTTTGCAAGGTGCCTGTCTCTGTTTGCCCGTGTCAGTGTGTGTGAGTGAGGAAAAGTGGCAACAACATTTGTTGAATAAGAACAACCGGAAGATTTTGCCACCCACGAAAATTCAGCACAAAAGGGCCGCGAAAAAAGTAGTAGATTTCGCTCTCTCACTCTGCTCCGCAAGAGGCAGAGAAGCAGAAACGGGCGCGTGGCAGAATAAGAAATAAGTAGTAGCAGAAGTGGCAGCAAAAATAAAAAAAAACAGTGTTGCAGTTTTGCTGCAGTCTCGCCTCTCTCTCGCTCTTTGCAACCCTTAACACGGCTCTCGCTCTCTCTTTTTACTCGCTCTCTCTCTGCGCTCTGCGCCGCTTTTCTTCTATCTCTTCGCTCGAAGTTTTCCATTTTCCTGCATTTGACTGACATTCGCCAGCACGGCGTCGTGTGAAAAACTACGTGTGAAATACTCAGGCGGCAAAAAGCTCAGCAATTTTCACTTTACCCCCAGAGCGTGCTACTATACGGTGTGCGTGTGCGTGATTTGCGAATTTATCGGTAGTTTTCGGAGTTACCACAGTTTCGCAGAGTTCCCAGGGAGTTGTAAGTAGGCGACTGTCAGATTTAACGGCCATTTGACAGGTGCAGTGACACTCGTGCTTTCTTTATTTTTTTTCGGTTTACGCGGACGCTCTTTAATTGAACAATAATGTGATTTTTCGTTCAAAATTCAGAAAATCGTAACAGAGCAAAAACCGAAAAAAAAACTTTGTAAAGCGGTGCAAAAAAGAAGTGAAATAAGCTGAAACCAAAGCAATTTTCCCTCTAAGCAAAAAAAAAAAAAAAACTGAAAATCGGCTAACAAATTTAGTGTGCAATCAAAATTATTATTTTGCATTGTTGTTCTTGCTGTTGCGGCGGCGCCACCATTTTGTAAGCGAAAAACCCCAAATCGAAAGGAAAAGGAAAATTAAAGCGAAACGGACAAGATATGAAAACAAAATAGAAAAGAAATGAAAAGCGCCGCACGTCACAAAGTTCAGCGTTTAGTTTTACCGTCTACCGCTGTTCGTTCGCCGCCGTTCCATTAATGACAATCCACCCTCACAAACAAAACAAAATCAGCCGTCCGTCGGTGTCCGTGTGTCGCTCATTGGTGTGTCTGTGTGTGTGTGTATTTCTGCGGCTGTGTGCGTGCGTGCGGCATTTTCCATTTTCCATAAGGGTTGTACACACAACAAACACACGGGGGCCCGAAAAAGTTTTTCAAGTTTACTTTTACGCGATTTTCACAGCACTTCTTTCTCGCTTCCCGGACACAGTCCTTTTTCGTCCGTCCTGCTTCTCTTTGTCCCTTTCTTCGTGTCCCTGTCCCTGCCAGCCCTTGTGCCAAGTCATTCTGACATTTCGGCCATATTCCTTCTGCCTTTCCGTTCTCTTTTTGCCGCTTTCTCTCACCGTTTCTCGTTGGTTTTGTTATTTGCCGGCGCTTTTTCGCTGCTTTTCCATCTGTTTTTGACAACTTTCCGAGGGTTGTTCGAGCATTTTTCCACTCGCCTCGTCCTTTGATTAATGCCTCCGGTTTACCTTTCCAATTAGAACGAATTATGATTGTCATTCTACGATTTCTTTTATGTTTTTCCACCACACTTGCTTGTATTTCCAAAATAATTGTTCTATATTTTCCGTTTCCCCGGTCTGCCACATAATTAACCTCATTTGCTTCTGATAAATTCTTCGATAAAATAATGGTCATCCAATTGGTTTAATTTGAATGGTTTTATTATTGTCAAAGTAAAATTATGCATTGTTGCTTTATGGTGTACTTTCATCAGATTTTTTCTTAATTTTCCAATGTTTGTAACTTTAAAATTAACTTTTGTGTTTTACATTTAAATAATTTAAACTTCCTCTTAACTGTTGTTAAAACCTTTGGTTTTATCGTTTGGATTTAATAGCTTTTTCATACATTAAATTCTCGATGCACATCTCCCTGAATGTGAATCCTTTAAATGCTGCTCTTTGATCATCACTCCGCCAAGTGTGAATTTGAATAAATTCAATTCCACTTGATTGCCTCGAAACATTTAAATTATTTTTTATGAGCGCATTCAAGGAGAGAATCGTGCCTAAGTGCTATCCTGGGAAATTGAAAATGCAAGCAGTTACCCGTGTGATTGCCGAAAATATATACTTGCTGTGCTTTTGATTCGTTTTTGATTATTAATAAACCCAAATTTCTCTCTCATTTTTATTCGTCTTGCAGCTGGTAAATCCAACATACAAGAACAGCCAGCGAAGAAACGGAAATTTTATCACGCAAATCAAAAGTGCAATAAAAAGCTAAAAGTGTTTTACACTGCGCTAAAAGGAGGAAGTTGAAGATAGTAAATAAAGAAAAGAAGAGCCACAGCTACACCACCATTGAAAACAACAACAACCAACAACATCCCACATCAACACCAACCAACAAAAACAAATATTTACAACTCATTTCTCTCCCCAAAAGAGATCCGAGTGTGAGCTACATAAATCGCGCGCGCGTTTCCCAAAGCGTTTAACCCCGCCCCTTAAAGCGATCGTACAGATCGAAAATCGCGCGCCTTCGTCGCACGTAATTGAATATATATATTTCTCGCGCAACCACTGGGCTCAGGCCACAAAAATCCGCCAAAATTCTACACCAACAAACTTTAATCAGCCCCGAGATTTCGCTCCAGTTCGCAACGGCGACCACAATGCCCTACAACGGCGCTAGCAACGGCAGCGGCGGTGGAGGCGCCAGCGGCGGCGGAGGAGGGGCCACCATAGTCGTCACCGAGGGGCCGCAGAACAAAAAGATCCGCACCGGAGTCCAGCAGCCCGGCGAGAACGATGTGCACATGCATGCTAGGGTGAGTGTTACACTATTGTTAATATATTACCAAATAGCAATTGTCCAAAATTGTCAAAATTGCCCCAAGACACTCGGCAAAAAATTAGTATTTCGATAAATATATTTGTTTGGTAGTACAAATTATATTTTGAGGATCTGTTAAGAGCTTAAAAAGTGTCCTGAAGTTTTAAGAACATTTTAAAAGGTTTTATAAAGCAAAAATTATAAAAGATTATAATATCATTGAAATACAGTTTCTTTGTCATATTAACAGTCAGAAAGCGAAAGTATCTTGTAATACCTTGTTCAAATATAAACTCAGAGTTTAAATCTATAGAAATGTAATATAATAATTAGGAAACATATCAATCAAATAAAATTAACACCTTTACAAGAATCTTTTGGAACCGTGTTCACATATAAAATCTGTCAGATTCAACTTTATATATAGAAAATATTTCTGGATCAAAAGAAATCTAACAACTTCTTAGTTATAACTACAAAAATACCCAGCAAATTTGTATTCTGTGTTGCTTTAGATTTTTTCCAACTGCAGATCCCACCTTTTCAAATCAGAAAGCTCTTGAGGTGGGTGATCCACCCCCATCAGATGCGATTCCTGTATTACTGGGCGTCCAGCCCACAGCACCCATTCAATCACCACCACCTTTTACCGCCTCCTGATCCCCTGTATACATTTTCGATGGTGTCCGCGGGCTTTCGGGCAGCTGCTGGCCTTGCTGATAAATCCGGGGTGTTGGTGGCCATGGGTGGTGGTGGTGGGTAGTTCCTGCTCCGATTCTGATAAAGTTTTACGCATTGGGGGTTGAACCCGCCGAATTGCATGGAGCTTATCGGGGAGTCGCGATTGCGATATCGTACAGTTTTATCTGGTAAAATACAGAGTTGATTTCGTCTAACTTTACTATTCAATATTGTCAAAAATTAGATTGAATAGCAAGCATAACTTGAATATAAATTTTGCATAAATTTAAGAGATTGTTTATGTCGGAAAACACTTTTTGAATGCATGAAATGTATGCTTTTATTGGGAAAATATATCTCTCTCACATATTCATGTATGCTTTAACACTTTATAAAGTATTCACAGGATTTCTTGATTCTGATAACTTCTGGGGGTGCTGGGATTATATAGAAATTCCACTTTTTGGATGGATTTTTCTGGTATAGTTAATAGGTGATTTTTATCTAGAGTAAACGGAGAAGGGACTTAATATTTTTCTTGCAGCTTCCTGATAATTTTTTTTAGAACAAAGTTCGGAATGCGAAGATCCAGACTCTTTTTTGAGTAATCGTGTTCTATATCTTCTGCTTTTCTAGGTTCTTATTTGATATATCTTTTTCTTAAATATTTTTGATTTTTTCCTCATATTAATATATTATTATTATTATTTTAATTAAGCCAAAAGAAACAGTGTCCAGAGTTGCTTTAGCTTTTCTTTCCAACCCAGCACACTTGGTGCAATTAGCTTGCAGCTTTCTCTTGCCGCCGGAAAACCATTATAATTTCCCATGGCCTGAAACTTGTGTTCTCACCCACGTTGCCTGCAGCAGCCACTGCGAATGCAACTGCTGCAACACCAGCAACAGCAAAAACAGCAGCAACAGCAACAGCAGCAACACTGTTGGCAGCAATTGTTGCTGCTCTTGTTGTGTTTTCGGCGAGGGTTGGAAAAATCGATTTCGTAGCGTCGACTGGGAAACTCTCGTTTGTCTGCTGGCGACTTGCCGGCGCTTTATCAGTGCTACGCTGGCGATAAAAATGTTGATTCCATGCCGGGGCACAGCAGTCAATAATGGCCAAAAAGGGAGCCAGACAACGGGTGCTGCGCTCGATGGTTTATTGATTCGCTGGCTTTTGGGTGGCATTCACAACATGGATATTACTTCATTTTGGCAAAGGAAATTCTTGTTGTGTGTTTGCCGGCGGCGGCTGACGCTGCCTGGCTGTGTGTGCAATGGAAATGAGAAGGAAAAGCGCCGGGAGAGTGTGTGTTGTTGAGAGCGACAAGCTCTTCTTGCGGCCGCGCAAAGTATGCAACAATTTTTCTCTTACTCTGCGCTCAAACAACGCCTAATGGGATGCTCATCGGGCTATACTACACAAACATTATGTTGTATATGTATATATGAGCGATATATATATGTATAATCTGTCTGTGTGTGGCCTTTGAGCTGTTGCTTCCGTCTGCTTGGGCTGTGCCGTGTTGCTCCTAGTCCTGGCTGCTAGTCCTGATGTGCTGCTGCCGCTGCTCGCACACACTTGACTTGACAGCGCAATTAGCACATGAAGCAGCATCTTCTCGTCATTTCAAGAGCTGCCTTTTCCGCCGGACTACTGCTGGCGGAGCTGCTCCGTTTGTCGCCTTTCCACTTGGCATCGTTTACGCTCTCGCTTTGACTGCCCTTGCAGCCAGCGAGCTGGCGTACCTGTGGGCTCCTCCTCGCCATTCGTCATCCCTACCTGGAACTGCGTACGTGCCCAAAAGGCGGAGCAGAGGAGCAGCAGGCCGCCAGTTGGTTGCTCTTCCATGTGATTAAGTGCACTCGTAGGCGGATGCGCTAAATCCCATGAACGAAGCAAAGGCAGAAGAACTTTGGCCCACTCGTCGTTGTCGTCGTTGTCGTGTGGCAGGTTAAACGATTTAGTTCTTGCCCCTTCGCCAAAAGCAGCCAGAGATCAGACAATGTGTCAGGCACCAAGACGAGGGCGGTACGGATGTATGGAGGAGCTCATGGCGCTCTTGCAACTCTGACCCACTAATGACAGGTTAAGCCCCAAAGTTGCGAAAGGAAAATCCAATAGAATATGCCCAAGTAGCTGTGGAGTATTTCTCGAGAATTGTTTGTGGAACTTTGGGTATCATTAAAGTTAATCTAACGAAGCTCTAACAATATTTTAATTAGAATTTCTATTGAAACACTTCAGGATTGGTTATCGCTACAAAAGTTTTAGAGACTCTTTTGATAATGGAAATTATAGTTAACAAGTGAGTTATTGCTAAAGTTAAAGCAAACCTTAAACCTACCTTCAACTTGACATTTTCAGTTTACAATGTTAAAGACAAATTTTTACGATGTTATCTCCTCTTTTACATATAACCTTTTTGTAGCCCTTACAAATTTTCAATTTGCCAAAAGGCTAGGGCTTTTGTGATGCCATCTCCTGCCTGAAATCCCATATGCAAGCCACCAAAGTCTGTCTGGCATCCGATAAAATCATCAGCATCAGCATCAGCATCAGCATCATGCTCGCGCGTCGTCTGTCATTTGCACTTTTCACCCAGACTCACGTTTTCCCGTTTTTCGGGAAAAGGGTCAGGCAGCCAATGCGTTTGAATGCTGCGACATCGTCACCGAAAACGCGACTTCCACGGCCGCCGCTGCGTCTGGCAGCGTGACGCATGCTGCAGCAACACTGAGGCAGAGAGAGAGAGAGAGAGGCAGAGATCTCCACATCCACACATGCCCAGTGTTTCCGACATGGTCATGGCAAATAAATTCTGCATCCAGACCCCGCCCAGCCAGACTCCCGACATCATCCTTCCATCCTCGCAGCCATCCATCTATCCATCCAGACAGTTATAAATAGAGAAGGCAGGCGAGCAGACTGCAGTCTGACCAGCGGACGTTGCATCCTTGGCAGGCACTCCACACGACACGACTCCACTCCAGTTGCCAATGATGTATTCAAAAATCAGAAACCATTTTTTGGTGGTGCGTGTCTCGAGGCCAAAAGCACGAATGCCACCCCCGAAAAAGTGGAACCCAAACCCTGTCCTAGATTTGAACCTGCTAATGGATAGGATGCAACGGTCAGAGTGCATTTGCCACAGACCCCAGCTTTTCCGGGGAGTCCTGCATTTGCACTGTTGTTAATTAAATGCATCACATCACCCTGAAAACATTGGGGGTTGTTGGAATACATCTTCAATTTCGGTTTTGGCTTTTTCAGCGATCCTGTTACCTCTTTTTTTTCCTGCGCTGCGCTGCGCTGACCAGCAGCTGCTGGGTCGCTGGCCTTTTATTAAAGATAATTGATTTTTATTGTCTTTTGCATTTCAAGTTTTAATTGCAAAAAGTTGGAAGGACCAGAGTTGGGTTTGGCTGGGGTGGTGTGTGTGTGTTTGAAGGAAAGGGTTGTTTGTAGTCCTTGTCGAAGGGGGTGCTTTACACCCTCGACTTGGTCCACCATCCGTCCCCCGTTGCAGTTGTGTAATTGAACTAATTGAAATTGCTGTTTGCCTTTGACTTTAAGGTGGAGGAGTGTCCTTGGCATACACACTTTAAATCTGTTGAATTTTTTGTTCGAGATAACTGCATCCTTCTGACAGTCTAATTGGCCGACTGAGCAGAGAAGAGGATGGATGCCTGGCTAACTAAGCTCTCTTGTCTTGGTCAAAAGCCAAGGGCATTTACCAAGCTTTCGCTTTGACTTCCCTCTTCCAATTCTGATGCTGGTGAAAGCCTTTGAATTCAAGCAATTTGTCTTAGTGCGAGTTCAATCGGGCTTGGTAAATCATCATTATCAACTTTATCATGGTGGAACGTAGCAATTGTTGCAACCACTTCGATTTTAGATTCTTGCGTATCGATGGCCAATTGATTTTCGTTTTGTTTTATCCTATTTTCGGTCTTAGGAAAAGAAATTCCTCGCCTGATTCGCATTTTAAATGAGTCGAGCACCAGCACCAGCTGTGTGCATAGTGAATAATAATAATACTCTGTGCTTATATTTCGGTCAAAGTCATCATAAATTCAAATTCGAATGGAAAGTCTTGTGCCCAGCACATAGAAAACAACTCGAAATATGTTTATGAATTCTTAAAGAGATCAACGTTCCTAAGTACAACTGAAAAACTGAGATTTTCCTACAGACAAGGCCTTGAATTATTGAGACATTTGTTGTGTTCTCTTTTGATTACATATCAAATCATATTTTTCCTGGCTGAATTATTAACTGCCCTGTAGTTACGTTAAAGCTTGCATTTTGTATGGCCATAAAATCGGATTAAAATGATAAATCACCTAGCAAGAGATATGTATAGTTATTTCCATGAATGCTAACTGAATGTTTAAACTTCCCAATTGAGTAATCAAAAATTACTGCTAAAACAAGACATCAACCTGTGATGACAACGATAACGACGATGATGAAGATGATGGTGCGGGCGTGGGGATTGATGATGAGCTCTTGCTGGCATCTCAAATTAACACCTTGTCATTATATTTTATTTCGTATCTCGTTCTCTGCGTGCCGGGGCAAGCGTAATAAGGCGATTTTATGGCATTAAAAATACATAATCTAAGGACAGCACAAAAGTGTTTCCAAAAATAAATTGTCAAGTTTGTGTTTCGTTTCTTGTTTTTTTTTTTGTATGTTGGTTTTAATACCTAGTAAATTACTAGAACTAGGGTATATCTTTGTATCTTTGTTATGAAATATAGTGTGAAAGATGCAGTTTTAATGATAAAACCATCTAAAAGATACATTTTATAAATATCTATTACTGTTTCACTTTATTTTACAGAAATTATACTCGAAGATACATATTATCCATAATAATCCACAATAACTGGTTAAAGTTGCTATGAAACTTTAATTTTTATTGAATTCCTCTAAGAAAACAGGTATCTCATAGTCGGGGCACTCAGATACACCGTTCATTCTCGGTTTTCCTCGAGTATTAGCGGGTGAGGTTGTCGACTTAAACTCCAATTACAACAAATTATGAATCGTGTAGAGACAGCGAAGCAAGCATTTCTTGCGACAAGTTTTGTGCAAAAAGTTCAATTTATGTCGCACTGTTATGTTCTTGTCCCCCTCGTCACTCCCTCCCTCCCTCCAGTTTTCCCCCCGCGGTGGCTTTTCTTCGCTTGCTTCCCCCTGCTGCTATTACCGCTGCTTTCTTTATGCCTCTATTCTTTTCTCTTTTTGTCATTTACTTACATTGCCTTGCCGTTCGAACGGCGGGGGGGGGGGCCACGCTACCCGAGAAAGGGGGGACGGAGAACTGGTGCTGTCGTGTATTTGCCGGATGTCATGCTGGGTCTCCCGAAGGTCGGAAGTGTAGTTTTTTAAGTACACGTTTATATATAATTTGATATATGGCGCATTGTCATTTGCCATCGTATGCGGACATCTATATACACACACACACAAGAACCGTCTTCGGGGGGAATATGATTCTGCAACTGTATCTGGAAGATACGAAATTGGACAGAAGTAAAAAAGATGCAGCAGAGGGGATTTTGGTTCTTATATTTTTTTTTATATTTCTCTTTTATTTTTTTGTTTTCTTTGGGAAAATAGAACAAGAGTTGAACGAGGTCATCGGGCAATGTTTCTGTTTGGTCATGAGACAATAAGCGAAATTGAAGTGAGGCAAGAAGTGTTTTAGTGGCAACTTAAGTATCTGAAAGACAGGTAGAAAATCTCTGGGCAATCGAGTGTTAAAGTGTTACAGTCACTGCCACTAAAACTCTGAATTCAATTGAATTTATTTATCTAGAACTAATATTTTTTTAAATGGTCAAAACAAACCCTGAGTTTTGGTCCATTAAAGATAATCAACTGTTAAGCTGCTATTTTATCTGACAGAAATGCAAAAATTCAGCTGCAAAAAAAGTATCTAATAGCGGAAAATTCATTGAAAATCCCCATAATCTCTTGTATCTACATACATTTCAATTACATAATTTTTTGTGTGTTTCCACCCGCCGCTTTTGTTGAATATTTGAGGAGGCCAGAGGCGTGCTGGGCTTGGAACCACCCCCAAAGCCTTGACGCCCACTCACCCTGCTTGAGATTACTGCCAGCTGCATGCCACACACACAGATACATTTATTTATTCATAGTCGCACTTGCGTATCTAGTTAAGGTAACTTTTCAATTTTGCTTTTTATTTTGGGACCTTTTACACATTTCCAATGGATCATCGGTTGCTCTTCTCGCTGACATGCGACATACTTTTAAATGCCAATTACCAGCGGCTGCTAACGGTTCGGGAGAACCGCTATTACCTTCCCTGGCGACAGTTCCTATTGTTTTTCATTTTATATTTATTCGTCGCTTCTGCTTTTTCAATATGCCACGCACACGTTGCCACTATCTGAACCCGAACCCAAGTACAACAAGCCCCTGGTAATGCAGCACTTTAGAAACTTGCGTCAGATACACTGAGAAATTTGGATGCCATATCTTAATCTATTACACAGTTTCTTGGTGAAAAATTAATGAATTTAATATTAATTAACCATATTAAAAACCAAATTAGAAAACATTTCAATAAATTTTACAGAAATTTAATTTTATGCCTTTGAGCATGTAATAAATTCTAGGAATAAGCTGGTTACTCTAAAAATAATATAATAAACCCTCAGAATTTATCATAGAATATGTAGTGATATATTTTTAGGAAATTGATAAATATTTAAACAATTTTTACTTCAATCTAATATTAAACCAGTAACCAATATAATATACTCAAAACCAGGTCACTCTAGAAAATGATAAATAATGTGATAATACAATGGTATTATTATTTCGGAAAGTTACTGTAACTTTCAATCCTTTTACAGAAATGTAAAGTTAATAAGTCCAAAAATAATCAAACCGCTTTATAAAATAATTGTAATTATACCCCCTAATTTTTCCCTGTGTACCAATGTGTGCGTGTGCTGGAGGCGGGGTGGTGTTTGGTTTTTGGGATAGGAGGATTGGAGGATTGGTGAAGAAGAAGGTAACGCCGTGACTTGCATAGAAATGTACTTTTTCTACTCTCTCGTTTTTTTTTTTCTTCTCCTCATCGCCATCGTCGCCGCTGTAGTTCTCCGAATTCCTTTTCCCCAACTTTGGGTCTTGCCTAATTCGCTACGCTACAATTAGTTTTCATTTGCCCGTGCCGCCTTTGCTCATCGCGATGCCTGCCACGCCCCCAATCCTCCCACTGCCCGCGTTCCAGCCTCCCGCCCCCTCCGGCGCCTATGTACATACGTATATTCTTTAGCTTTTGCCAGTTTATTTTCACTTTGAGTCATTACAACATTTTGCCATGTTCTTTCTGCTGTATTATTGCCATTATGATTATTGCGTGCCACGTTCTGGGCCCATGGTGTTGCTCCCTTTATTTTTTTGTTTTTTGTTTTATTCTCCAGAAGAATTCTAATATCTTTTGGCCGTAATTTTTTCCGTTTCTCTCCCTGCTTTTCGTTCTTGCCTATGTCGAAATGAAATTCGTGAGTGAAATACCGTGATGCAAGTAAACAAAAGGCGCCATAATCAACGAGGAAAAGTTTTTCCCCTGGGCGGCGCATTATGAGCTTTTGGCTTTGGTAGAGCTGCGTAAAAGTATCTTACGGATAACCGAGAAACGTTAGCCATGCGAGTGAGTGGCTCTCTGTGTTTTTGTGAGCCTGGCCATTTGATTCATTTGCTGAATTTTTAATTATTATTTTTGCTTTTCCTCGGAGTGCCTGGCCAGGAATTTTTGGGGTTTTGGTTTTCCGGTCTACCCACTGACCAATGAAATTTAAGTCAGCTGCAGTCGAAGTGCAACTACCAAACAATGTGTGCTGCTTCGGAGTTTTCCAGCTATCTGGTTTGCTCTTCAATGTTTTTCTGAAAGCCAAACTTTGGGAAATGAAAAATACACACAAGACGCAAGAAGGAAACAAATCTCTTTATGTCATTCTAAAATCATTGCCAATGAAGTCCCTTTTCTAGAATATAAACTCTGTGAGTTAATTCAGATTAAGTGCAGTTCTTTTTTACTAGCCTTTCCCAGAGTTAACCTATTTTCTCTATCTTCAGATTGCTTCAAATGATAAATTAACTTGGCTTAAGCGAAAATAAAAGCCACGTGTAATAATAAAGTGGTTTAAGTAGCCTAAACCAAAGTTATCTCTTTTGATCTTGCGACCCTTTTTGCCAGAGAAATTTATTCTCTATAAAGCTCAAATGAAAATTAAACACAAGCTATAAAAACATTCGTTAAAAAAAAAATATATATATATATAAATTAAATTGAACAAAAATATAAAGCACACAATTTCATTTCAGTGTCCAAATAATTCGCTTGAATTCATCTAGGGCGCTTTTCTCGTACACATGAACTCCTTGCGAATTTCACAGATACTTTTTGCACTTCACTTGCATTTAACGACCTGGCTAATTGATTCAGATATGTGCACGTCATAGAGATTGTTATTAAGTAATTTTGCTGGTGTTTAGCATCTATTTAACCCCGCTCCGCCTCCGGAATCTCTCCGACAATCACTCTGAAATCCATTTACACCCAGGGCATTTCACAACTTTTAAATGCAAACAAGAAAAAAAGGCATAGGAGAAGTGGAGGAAAGGAAATAATAACAATAACAACAGAAACAGCAGCGACCAGAATACGTATCTGTATCTGAACGTGCAGGCAGAGCTGCTGTATCTGTATCTCTGCAATCGCTCTCCTCAATCGAAGTACTAACGTCCGACCGCAGATCACTTTTGGGGTCTTTGTTTTATTTATTTTTTTTTATATGTATACCCTGATGAAGGGTGTTTTGGGTTTAAGAGAAAGAATTTTTACATTGAATTTATATTAAGAAATTACAGGGCTTTCTTCTTTTAATTTTAATGATCTCGATTTTAAAATATATTTTTTGAACATAAAATTTCAAAAAATAATTTAAGTTTGAGATATTTATATCATTATCTATGATCAAATTTATTTGTTGGCATATTCCAGGGTATCTAAGCTTGGACTTTTGCCAAGATAATTAGCTTCCTTTCTCGTGAAAAAAAATATGTGCCTTTTTTGGGGTTTTGGCTTTGCCCCTTTTTGAATGTAATTCGTGTTGCTCTTTTTGGAAGTGCTCTTTGTTATTGTTTGTCATTATTTGTGCTTACTTCTTCCCGGTCTCTCGCTGTCTCTCTTATGGCTTGCTTTGCTTTTGCTTTGCTTTACCGCTGCTTAAACATTATTTGCTGTTATGTAAGCACAAGCGGCAACGCATATTTTGTTTCAATTTCATTTTTTCCCCTTTGGATTTTTTTTTTCGGATTTCTTTCTTTGGTTTCAGTTTTTTATTTCATTTTTTTTTTTTAATTTTTTGTTGTTAGCTGCTACTGGCTGAGGCTCTGTTGCCGGCGTTTTGCTTCATGTGCATGTGGCCACATTATTTGGTAATTGTCTTGGTGTGAGTGCGCATATAACTGTGTGTGTTGTTGGCCAGGTTATTGAACTTGAACGTCAAGTGACGTGTGGCCTGTGGCTCTGTGGCCCTCTGTCTCTTGTTTTTTTCTACCTTTTATTTTTGCCTTTTCTAGTTCACTTTTTGGGCTTGGATTTTTTTTTTTTTTTTCTTTGTTTTGTACTCCCGTCTTTTTTGGTTGTTAGCTGTTAGTCAATTGTATTTGACGGATGCGAGGCGGCATGTGGAGAGAGCGGGAGTGCAGCGCTAATGATTGCAGCTGAAATTTCAACTGCAGTCTTTTTTTGGGCAGGAAATGGAGTTTCATTGGCCGAGAAGGCACAGCGAAAGATTCCAATGGTTCAGATACAGATAACATGTGGGAATAAATAGATTTCAATCGCTCAATCGATGTGAAAGCATTTTTAAACCAATTAAGGTAACCATTTCCTTTGCCCAGAGAATATATACACAAGAATTGGAAAAGAACATTCTATTTATATGTTTTTTATTAAAAAAAACGTATCCTTTATTAAAGATATATCCTTTAATTTCCATTTTGCTTGTATTTTAATTAAATGTTTTCGCTTTGCAATTATCATTGAATTTCCCCCCTGTGATATTTTCCATCAATTTGCTTTTGTAAATACGCACAATTTTTTGGTTTTAATTGCAAACGAAAAGCAAACAATACAAACGTAAAATTAATTGAAACTTATTGATTATAATCAATCCTCAGTGGCGAATAAATAATAACGATACCTACACTCGACAGAACAGCAGAAAAAAGGTGAAAATAATAAAAAACAGATTCCGAATCATAAACATGACGAAAATGCCAATGTCAACAAATTATTGTGTTTAATAATTTACCATGGCGATAACAATAACAAGCTGACAATTTGCTGCTGCGGGAGAAAGAATATTTATGCACTCGGGGGGCCGTAGAACTTGTCTCATTTAAATTTATTTTATTGGCCCCCGGAAAAAAGTGAAAGAAAAAACCGAAATAAATAATAGAGGCGACCCAGAGACCGACCGAGCTACTACGGCTACGAAATGGGGGCGTCTCAATGGAGGCAGTTTATACGAAAGATATGTACTTACCGAGGGCTGGGGCGGGGGGTTGAGATCTCGTACGACGGACGGACGGTAGACTAATTAGATACAATTCCAGTTGGCCTGGCATGCCGTTCTCAAAGCACGTTTCTCTCGTCTACAATGAGCGAGCGGGGGGGCAATGCGATAAATACTAGCAACGAGCAACGGTTGCAGCAGCAGCAACAGCAGCAGCAAAACACGTTTTTACTTTATCGCTTTCCCGCCCAACTCGGCACAACTCAGCACCTCCCCCCTGCTATATATTTTCCCCGATCCCCCTCCAATATGCGGCACTTTGTCACAAGTGAACGTGTTGTTCTAGTTGGCAATTGCACATGTTCGTCTGGGCAGCAGCTAACAGGTATCCCCAAGATACATATACTGATATACCGATATACAGATACAGATAAAGATACCGGAGACCATAGAGCGGGGAACTTGGTCATTACTTTGAGCCAGTGCTGCTGCAACAGGCGAGATTACACATAAACTTGGACGATTTCGTGGAAATATGGTCGCCGTGTTTATAAGCCTTACTTTGAGCAGTTTACAAATGTTGCTGCAGCGGAAATTTCCTATCGATTATTGTATATGACGTATTTTAGATATAGAAGCATTTGAGATATATTTCGTACAAATTTATTACAATTTATAGATCCTATGACTATATATGTTCAATAAAAAATTGTTAATTTAATTTTGTAAATTGTTATAATTTTATTAGGTTTGCTAATTGGAATGTTTAAAATTAGATCCTATTAGCAATACCTGCAGCCTTGCCAAAATGTATCACCAAGCCGCAGAAGATATCTTTTTCCCCGCAAAAACCCTTTTTGTATTGTCATTCAGCACTTTTTGCACCTTTTTTTTGGCGCGCAATTTAATTTTGGCCGCTTTTGACTCATCGGCGGCTACCTCAAGTCATGCATGCAAAAAGAGCAAGAAAAGAGAAAGAAATTAAGAACAAGAATACCAAAAAAGAAAAGAAAAAGAACTGCTCGTTCCTGTTGCTTTCTTCGCTGCCCTCTTTCTTCAGCACATTTCTTTTGAATTGCTCTTTGGCCTGCCTCTCTTATTTATTTCCAAAAAAAAATGAAACAAAGAAGAAAACGCAGAAATATAAAGCATTTAAATGTTTATCGTAGCATTTAATTACTCTCAAATCTCTTTGATAGCTCTTTTGGTATTCTATAATTTTTGTTTTTGCTTTTGTTGCTTTTTTTGGATTTTTTTTGGGGGTGCCGCTGCTAGTGCGGCCCACTGTGTCGATTGTAATTACTCAATTGCTCATACGCCACGTTTTCTCGGGCTGCTTCTTCGCTCCGCTATGTTTCAGTTAAGTACATAGATAAAAAATATAAATGGAATTGTTATTGCGGCTGGCATTCCGTGGTAGCCGTCGTATTTGACTTGTCTCTTTGGTTATATATTTTTTTTTATTTTGGCAGGTGCTTGAACTCTCTCCCTTTCTTTATAACGCTCTTGTGGATCAGAAAAAGAAGAGAATTTACTAGGAAAGTGAATAATAAAGTAAATGAGAAAGAAGACATTATGCTTTATTCTTATTAATATATATATTTATTTACAAAAACACAGTTATTTTAGAAGGTTTTCTTCAAATGTTCACCATAATCAATACTTAACATCATTTACTATCCTAAATAACCAAATAATCATCTTACAAACCCCCAAAAATATTACCAAAAAAGTATCTGTGTATTTCACTTTTTTTGTGTACATAAATATTTAACCTTTTATGGAAATTTTCGCTTTGCTTTGCTGAGGCTTTTTTCGAAAAACGTGTTTTTTGCAGCCGCAAATCCAAATCAATGCAGTTCTAGAGTCATTTTTAGTTGTTGCAGTTGTTGCTTTCCTTTGGCTTTATGCGCCGGTTTACCTTCACGGCAAATGTTCTCCAAGTTGTAGCTACCTTTTTTTACCTGCTGCTGCTGCTGCTGGTGTTGCTTTTGAAATCCAGTTTTGCGCAGCTGCAGCGCTTGATGCGAATCAAAAAGCGCAGCCGCGAAACAGTTACGAGGCGAGCAACGCTAAAGCAGCGCTGACAGAACAAAAAACAATAACAACAGCAGTTGCAGCAACAACAACAGCAACAATAGCAGCATAATTTCGCTGACCCACTAAATTAAACAACAACATAGCGCAAAAATATAATTAAATGTGCGTGTCTGTCAATGTCTGTCTCTCTGTGTGACTGACAATCGCGCGACGTTTTAAAAATACAGTTGGAATTCTCTAATAAAAACCATTAGGGCACTAAGCTAAGTAGATTATTTTAGGGGTTTTTTAAAATATATATGAAATTGAAGTTGGAATTCTCTTATAAATACTATTAGGACATTGATTAAGACAATTATTCTTGGAATTCTCTAATAAAATCTATGAAAGCACTAATAAGTATGAATATTTTGGAGTTTTTAAATTTATGTATCAACATTTCTCTGATTACAGATACATTTTAGTTTCTAGTCAGTTTTTTGCTGACTATGTAACCATTTAAGTTAATATATAAATTAAAAACTAGAAATAGGGTTAATAGCTCAATTACGATTGCAAATAGGGCTTTGGCAATTATAAAGACAGGCTAAAGGTGATTGCACATAAAAATGTAAGCATTACGATTATTTATTCCCAATTATTTAGTATTAATAATGGTTATTAAAAATCTAGCACATCTTTTAGTCTTATTTTAAAATAGATATTAAATATCTATTGACAGGAATATGTAAAGAAAATCACGTGGTTTAGTTATTTATATCTCAAACTTAGTTCATGTGGAGTTTCAATCGGATGAAGTTTAAAAAGTATCTTTTTAGTATCTAAAATCTATAGTTTCTCACATCTAAAAGTCCGGAGTTAGTTACCTTTAACTCAAACTTCTGTAAGTTTAAAGAAGCTTGAGTTCCAGTGCAATAAAGTTTTAAAAATATTTTAAAAGCCCATAAAGTTTGAAGTATCTCACATCTCAAAGTGCTTTCAAACCAGAACTTTGAGATATATTGTATCAAAGGGAAGCAACTTATAGTTTAAATGAGAAGAATAAATGAGAAAAATATATCTGTAAAAAAAATGATGCATATAGTATCTCACATTTGCATTCAAAAGTTGAGACTGAGTTTGATCGCAATATAGTTCAAAATATATCTTTGAAATACCTGCAATTTGAAGTATCTCAGATATCGTTCTAACTGAAACTATGAGATACACAGGGTTTCCAGCTATAGAAGCTCGACTGTAGGATCTGAGAATCGCAATAGCAACAACAATCAAATCGGCGAGCAGCGCCAAATGCAACTCTGCAAATTGCAAGCTCGACTTTAGCGGCGAAAAGCGAATCCGCTGGATTCGAAAAAAAAAAATGAAAAAAACCTGGAGCGTTCGCTGGACGCGTGAGAGCGTAGGAGAAAGAGAAGGTGAGCGGAGAAAACGGTCAGTCATGTGCATTGGCAGCGACGTCGACTGCGGCAGAGGCAGAGGCGTCTGCATTGCAAAACCGATGAATTCGCATCGTGCGATTTTTTTTGTAGGCCTTTCTTTGCCTTCGTTCCTTCATTCGCCTGCGTTTATTTTTATTTCTTTATGTGTTGCTAACGGTGCTTGGGCTTTATTTATATATATATGTATATATGTTTATATATGTATGTGTGTGTAATTGTGTGCTTTACTCTCTCCCGATTCGTATTTGTGGGTAAACACGTTTTTTTTTTTTTGGAGCTGCGCTTTGCGAAATCGAATGCGAATTGCATTGGTGGTAGTTAACCCATTGATGCCCCGGGAATTGGATCGCAGTAATCCCATCGATTGGAATTTCAGTGGAAGCTAAAAATAAGATTTTATTTGGGGTTTTGTTTTTATTTTCACAATCCTTTTATCAAGTAGTTTTGGGCAATTACTTTTTTATTCAGCGTAAAATTTATATCTTGTATCATAGAACTTTAAGTGGTTGAATTTCCCTTTAGATGTATGTATATGAATCTTGTATCTTATAGGTTTATATCTATATTTATTAGTTCTTAACCTTGTCTCTTTATGTCGATTTAGTTCTGTATATTAAAATATATAACAACTGCAACTTAAAAATTTCAAATCATATTAAAATTTGTAATTATTTTTAACCTTGAATATTTTTTAATTAAAAATTCGCTAAAAAGAGCTTTCCCCTTAAATAATAATAATTATATAATATAAAACCTGTTTCTGATACATGTATCTAAAGAACTAAAGTTCAGTTAGATGTATCTACTCATTACTGGCTATATTTTTTAAGTTTTATCACAAGCCCTCACCCTGAATAACCTCTATCAAGCTTGTGGCTTTCGGGTTTCCAATCCTTTTTTGTCAAAATTTTCGGGTTTTTAGCAGAGTTTTTATGGTTCTTACTGTACTTATATCCTATAGTATATGCCATACCATATATGTCTGTATGTCTGTGCACCATATGTATGCATATAAACACAAACAAACCCGATCGTTTTGTTCGTTTGCATTTCCTTTTTCGTGCCTTTTAAATGTATTGACCCAATTCTCCAATCTGAGCATTGGAATTTCGTTTGCATTTCGTTCAAGTGACTGATATACACATCCACACATCAATGTATATTTAAAGACAGTAGCGATTTTATTGCTGTCATTTGGATGCATTAAATCTGAATTGCATTTGCATAATGAGGAGGCAAAAAGAAAGTGCTTTAAATATATACATATACATGTATATTAGACATTTTAATTGCTTTGCACACTTGCGGTTTGCTGCTTCGGCTCATAAATCTCTGATGTGTGACACTTAATTTCGAAGACTTTTAAATGGCAGCTAATCTAGTTTACAAACATTTAATTAAAATGTTTCTTGAAATCACTTACTGTGTAATTTGATTTTATTCTTCATCGCATAATGAAAAGTCAATAATCGACATTTCACACTGAGAAAACAAATGCAAACACGTGTAGAACGTCATGGCCAAGCACTTTTTTGCTGGTTAATTTCGATTTCTTTTTTATTATTTTTACATATTTATTAGCGGTTTCTGTTCTGTTCTTGTGGTGGAGAGATATTTTTTTGTTGCCACGCGAATTTTATTATTGCTGGAAATGCAGAAAAAGTTGGCACATCGATGAGATATACAAAAAACTGAGTTTATTTTATGCGGAACATTTTTTTCTGTGGTCGGAATCAGCTTTGCCCTCGGCCCAAAAACTTTTTTTTTGTTAATTTATATATATTATTAAAACCATTTCATTAAGAACTTAATAAAGTTATTGATGGTAAAAGGGTGTGCGTTTGTTCATTAATATTCTCCTCTAAATGGATATAAATGAATTGTTAATCAAAATATTGCTGTGATTAACTATCGCATTGGTTAACCTGGCCTGCAATTCAACCATTTAAGATTTAATTAATTTTCTCGTATTAAAAAATATGCCCGTGCCGGGTGTCGTTTATCAATGGCAACAGCTCTATAGTAATAATAATTATTTAAATGCAATAATTATATAATTGTATCTTTTTTATCTGTCCTTTATAGGTAAGTTCACCGATATATCTCTCTCTCTACCGATTTTAATTTATGGTATGTGGTTTTAACACGACTTATTTCATTGCCTTGCTCTGCTTTTTATGGGAGGGAAGGAGGAGGGGCCTTCCCAATCGTAGATTAGAAAGTGCAAACCAGAATTTTTACTGTGGAAAGTATCTTTAGCCTTAATGGCTTGGCGTATTATTGGTATTATGGCGTGATTGAGGCGAGAAGCCGGAAACAATCGCAGCGTTGATAATCAAATAACAGTTGGCCAACAACTGCAGCCGTATTATGTGTCTTTAGCCCCGTTTTATTATATATGAAATACGGATTGAATCGCACATATCGCACATTATTGATAGCGTCAACCGTGGCTGGCCATGTTCGTGTTTCTGCTCCATATATGTACAATAAGATAAAAAGATACAATACTTCAATTTTATTTATTTATGGAGCGCACTTGCATTGTTGAAATAACAGCGCATCAAAATGAGCGACAGTTCGTTCACACCAAACACGCAATAAGAGACAACAAAAATGCCACATTTTTTGCTCTGTCTCTCTTTTTATCGGAAAAATATATTTAAATTGTTCCCTGGCACATTTCGCTACTGATAGCACATTTCAACGGCAGCTACAAAAGGCAGAAACACAGCCAACCAAACGCACCTAAGAAAACAATGTGGATGAGCCAGGCTAGCAAACAGAACGGATCACCTTCTTCTTCTGCTCCCGACAGCGAAAACATCTCACAGATATATTGGGTCTTGGCTGACAAAGAAAGTCGTTTAAATATCTTTCCGACTTGACTGCATTTAAATGAAAGAAATTGCCAACAAGTAGAGCAATTTAATGCTTCAAATGGCATTTTATTTATGCATCAACTGTTGACTGCATAGCTAGCTCATAGAATTTGGGTTTTAAATAAGGCTAAAGCCATTTCTATAAATAAAGTTTATTTATTAGAAAATTAGAGATAGCGAGGTAGTTACAGGCTAGCAGATATTTGTAAATTTAGGCAAAGAAAATCAAAACTTTAAAAGTAAATGACTTGAAATCTAAAATTATTTATTAAAGTAACTAATTCTTTTACCTCACTTGCCTGCTTAAAGTTCCTCAAATGTTCTTTGGCCAAAAGGTAGCGCACAAGCTTAACCAAAAAAAACTCTGAAGAAAGCCAACAACAATAAATAAAGTGAAATGTGTTTAAATATTGATAAAAACAATAAGAATAGCAGCGGCGACACAAGCTGGAAAAATGCTGTTGCACACAAAGAAAACAGAGCGAAAATAACAACTCGCCTGGCCACATGTGTTAATTTGCGCTCATCGGGGACAGAGAGAGGGGAAAGGCGGTACCAGGGGTGGGGAGCCGCCGCCAGTAGGTGGCCACAGGTGAGCACAGGGGGGTGGACAGGGTAAACTTCGGCAAACTGCTGACAAATATTTAATGGCTGTCGAGTTCAGCACAGTTCGGTTTGCTTAGATCCGCTCAATTCAGTTTTTGCCCAGCGTTGTGTGGAACAGTGGGTCAGGTGCAAAGTGGGTGAGGTGGGGTGTGTGTTGTTTACACAAACAGCTCCCGTTTCGCTTTTCTTTTTCCTATTTGATGATTAACACATTTCAAGTCACCGGTTGTTGTGGGCTTAGCTGTTGCACACACACACACGAAAATATGCAAATATTTTTAGATATTTGGTGACGAGCACACACCGCCCACCCCCACTTTCACACACAAAAATAAACTGATAACAAAAAGAGGTTATTCATTAATAGCTATATTTTTTATTTAATTGTTTAATTTGTTAGCTTAATAGGTAGTGATGAGGGATCATTGCCTGGAAATGACAGCATTTGTTTGTTAAAAAGAAAAGATCTTTAAATAAACAATCTAACATTAATTTTAGAAACTTTTTCTGTGAACTTTTTGTAATTTTAAACAATTAGTTTTTGATAATAAACAAAGAATTGAACATTATTTGAGATGATAGAATGAGAGATGCTTTGGAATATCCATTTAAATATTTAAATATTAAATCCTTTTATAAATTAAAACCAAATGATTCTAGATCTTTTTCCAATATCTTTTCACTGTGTACCGAGTAGCAATTGTTTTGGTGGTTTGCTTGAGGTGTGCCACGGGGTGTTTGGCATGAGGGCGTAGTACCGCCTAATGGGTAATGATGTGGCTCCTTGGCCGAACGATGCGACTCGTTAATTTAGTGGCCGCCAACGACGACGATGGAAGATGCCGCGCGGCCAAAGTAAACATTTGAATAGAGCCCGCGAATTGCTCTATCTCTTCGCTTTTTTCCTCCCCAAACCTCCTCCTTTCCCAATCGGATTAGGGGGCGTGGCTCTGGATTCCCGGCGTGCGGAGTTCATGCCGCCTTTTTTGGGGCATTTGTTTTTCTTGATGCTGTTTGCCTAGTGTAGGCAGGCAGCGTCGCAGGTGGTGTTGATGATGATTATGGCCATAGCTTCTGGACGAGCTCCTCTCTGTTTGCCCAAAAAAAGTTGGTAAATGAAATTTTTATCGCACTGCAATTGCTGGAACTCTTGGTGGCCATAAATTTTGACCGAGCACTACATGAAGTTATTTTCGGGGGATTATTCTATAAGTACGAGTGGCTTAGCACTTCAGGTGGTGGGGAGCCATAGTAATTCGCCTGGCATTAGCTTCAAGTGCACACATGGGGTGAGAAATGCTTAGTTAAAGTTTAAAGAAAAGTTTAGGGTAATAGAGTTAATTTTCAATGTTTTATCTATGTGAAAATAATTGTTTAAAGTGTTTAATTTAGCATAAAAGGGTTTCTTTAAAACAGTTCCCTTAAGTTTTTTATATTTTAATCTACGTTGTACTAGAATTCTCGTGTTTATAAAAGATTTCGATATTTTTTGCGATATGAAATTCGATTTTAAATCGATAATCCTAAGAAATAGGGTGTATCTCTCATTGAAAGATCTGTACATCATTTTTATTAAATTTCTTAGACTAGAATTCTCAAGTTTATAACAGATTTCAAAATTTTTTTTTGATTTAAAAATCGATTTAAAATCGATTAATCTGTAGAACTGGCTGGATCTTTCTATCAATTACCTGCAAATCCCTGTGTTTTGTAATAAAGTATCTTTTTGGATTATTTTATTGTTGTAACAAAGTCCAAGTTCCAATTTTTTTGCATTTTTCAATAGTTTGTACTGCAAAAAAATCGATTTTAAATCGATTAACCTGAAAAACCGAGAGCTTCTCTTCTTGAAACTTTTGTATTTTCTTCGTTCTTATCATAGATTATTATTCTAATAAAGTCTCAAGAATCTTCTTTTAATATCCATAAAAATATATATTTAAAGTGCTAATAGACTATCGAATGCATATAATTTCGATATATATTTTTTTGGTCCCCCAATTAGTTGCGGGCCATATAGCTGCTTATATTGCGATGAGCTTATTAACTGCTCATTAAGTAAATGATAAATGCTCATGTTAAATCGGCCAGACACTTATTTCGCGAACGGGGCAGCAAATACAGATTTTTGGCATTTGGCCTAGAGCTGATATTATACGGCTCTGTTCGTCATGCACGTTGTAAAATAGATCAAAAGCGTATAGAATAATGCAATTTGAATTTCCGCTGGAGGCAGCTAAGAATAATTGAGGAATATTATTAATAAATGTATTCTTTGAGCCCCCACTTACCAGATACTTATTTGGGTCGGCGACTGGCACGTGCCGCCCGGTCCTTATATAAGTTTCAGGTTCTTGCGTATTGTTGTTTTTTTCCTGCTCACCCACTCAAAGGGGATTCGATTACGCAGCCCGCTGATTAGTTTTGCTTTCTCGGCGCTTCCCGGTCGGCCAATTGTCAAGTAAGAAAAATAGCGGAAATATTTTACTCATTGACGTAGCAGCGGTCCAAACAAAAAAAAAACAAAGAATTCAGAAAGAGAAAACAAAGACTATATTTTGCGGATTCTTGAAGGTATTGAAACACCTCGTTCTATGTACAATGGTGAAAATTTCAATTGTGCACGCCCAGTGAGGAATGTCTACCCCCATTTCCCATCAGCAAAGCAGCATCCCCACTCAATGATAATGATGATGATGATGACAATGATGATGGGGTTCTCTTGTCCATCCACATCATTCCACATGACAGACGGAGATTGCGTGAAAATCTCACAGATTTGTTGACATTTTCTGCTTACATTTTATTCAATTGCTGATGTGCGACTGGGCGACTTGGCGACTGGGCGGTCGGCCGGGTAGAGCCCAAAAATAAATATAAATTAATCTTATACTCATGCATGTACGATTTACTTTGTGTTTCTACGCAATTGAAATTAGTTTTACTAAATTTAATTTAATTAAACAGCCAGCCCCGAAGGGTTGACCGCATTTCTCAGCTCATTTCCTGAATTGTACACGAACCTCAATCTTTGGCAATCAATTTCTGACTCAATACCAAAATGTATTTTCATTTTCCTCCACCGCACACCCTCTGCCGGCACCTTGCATGTATTTTTATGCGCATTTAAAAGCATTTTCCATAAATAAAAAAATTATGAAAAAAAAAAGAGCGATACGAGGAGGCCCAAAACAGACGAATTAGTGAGGATTTTCACATGAAAAGCGGCGCGTAAATTGCGCGCAGACCACAAGGAGGCGAGGCTGGTCGATGGGTCGAAAGGGGTGGAGGTTTGGGAATGGAAATGAAAATGAAAATTGTTTTATGTTTGAAGCGCCCAAAAGATTTTTCCACATAAATTACAAGCACACACACGGCCGAGGAAGCAGAAGCCGACTGTTGTCATAAGTGATCAACGCGGTCGGACCTCAGTCAGGCAGTCAGCCAGTCAGCCAGTCGGCCCATCCATTCATCCATCCCTCCATCTGTCCGTGTGAGTATCTCTAGGTTGTTGCTATATCCACTGGCACGTCAAGTGAACTGACATTAAAATGACGAAAACGCAAATCAACAGCAAACAACAAACAGCAGAGCAGCACTAGGAACTTTTTGCCTTCGGCGCAGAGTTTGTTGAAAAGATGGATGGATTTATGGCTCAGTTTGTTGTGTGTTCCTTCCTTCCCAGCCTCTTATTTTGTTGTATTTATTTTTTGCACGGTGGGTGTCTGGCTCATCAATAGTTTTTCATCAGGGAAAATGGCCAAGTTTTTCTTTTGGGGAGCAGGTCTTTAAGATGATTTAATTGAAAGGAGTTTTGACTTCGCAGGTTTTAAAGTTAGATAGATCATGGGTTAGATCATATTTAATTTATTTAATTTACTTTCCAACTCTAATAATAGCTTGATAGATTTTTAATTGTTTGCATATAAATTAAGAATTAACTATTAAATTTTATTTACTTTCACAAACATTTAAATTACGTTGATTTCTGATCTTTATTAAATTCAATGCTCTGAATTATTGGTTAACCAAGAACGATTCCTTTGGCTTAGAAGGCTTAAAGGCCAACAAAACGGATTAATATCAGTAATTAAATTTGTGGCCTTAATCTCCAGTATGTGGCCAGCAGGGGATTGTTCATAGTTTCTAATTGAAAATCATTAGAACCCAAAGCACATGCAATTTACTTTTTCCCCCCCATTTTGTTGGCTCTCTTGTACACGTCAGCTGAAAAGCAAGGGGAAAGCCAAGGGGGTTGGGGGAAAACACGGGCATGGGCACGGCACGGAAAAATCAAACGCCGAACTAATGACAATTTTCAATGCTCCACGTGCTCGCTCCACCGCCGCCGATGCCGCCACCCGCCGTGACTAATGAGCGTTGCTAACTGAGATAAGAGATCTTGGCCAAATGGCAAATACTGAATATATAGAACGTGGAACGGACAGAGCACGGCAATTGCCATTGCCGTTTGTTACCAAGAGATTTGGCCAACGCTGCCGCCGTCAGAGTTTAGAAACAAATCGGATACAGAAAACAAAACATACAAATGTATTTGGAAAGAGTACTTATGTCATTCATGAGAATGTATCTCTGCACACGTCAGAGCTACAGACCGCAGAATTTCGATGCCATGATGATGATGAGGATGATGATGATGACGATGAGCAATGCCAATAGCATGCACGATTCTCTGCGAGTCTATATATTATATAGTTTAAAAGGTTTGTCTTCTGCGGGAATGATTGATTGCCGCCAAAGAAGTGGAGGCCGCGTAGCGAATTGTATCTCTCAGATACAAATGCATGCCACAGACTGTTTATAACTTGCACATTGTTTTATTATTTTCAAATAGCAAGTCCCCATCCCCCATAGTATCATTCTGCTGTTTTTATTCGTTTTTGATGTTGGGCCCACTTGACTTGGACTTTTGATGTTCTTACTTGGCCTGGCCAAGACGGCAGTGGCAGCAACAGATCTGGCACTCGCTCTTGTCGCTCACTGATCTGCAGCATTTAATTTCATTTCATTGTGGTGGCTGCTGCTTCTGCTGCTGCTGCTGCTGCTGCTGCTTCTGTTTTAATTAAATTTCGCAATGCAAACGACGGATTGAAGAAGACAACATTTTGTAAATTGCATTTTATGTGCAATTTTCGTTCGACATTGGGCCGGCCCCAAGGGGGTTGGTGCAAGAAAAAATGACCGGAGTGCGCCGTCTGCTGGCTGGCGGACTACAGTGCATCTAATTGCGAGTAACAAATGCCGCCTCATGTTGCTGTCGCCAGACATTTTCCTCTGCCAGGCATTTCACTTTTTCTTGGTTTTCTCTCTTTCTTTTTTTTATTTTTTGGCTTGAAGGCAAGACACAACCACGACACTGATGATGGCTCTGAAGAGCACCAGCATATGTGCGAGATGGACACTTTTGGGGCTGCTGGGGAAGTTTTTGTTGATTAGTTTAGCTACCTGGGACAATTAGAAGCAACAAATGAGTTGAACAAATGCCACAAATGGATCATCTTGTCTCATTTTGAGGCAAGGCAGAGTGGATGGAAGTCCTTGTGGGGTTTCTTTGTTAATTTCTGCCACGAGAATGAGTTATAACTTAATAATTTGGGTATAAATCCATAGAATATTTAACATTCAAGGGAAATGTAATGGAAGATACAATATTTTCTTAGGATTTAGTCATATTTCTTTATTAATTTCCTATTCAAAAGTCTCTTTTATTTCTTAAAATCCCTCTTCTGGTTACATTTTCTGAGCTTTAATTACCAGAATTTAGCCAGATAAATTATGCATGAAAATATCTTTAGCAAATTTTTGATTTGTACCCTGAAACCTCGCATTTTTCACTCGAAGGAGCTCTTCCTTCGAGGACATTTTGACAAAATGCCAGTACATACTTCAATTGTCTAGCTCCCCGGACTGTCTGTCCCTCTGTCTGTCTGACTGAATCTGGCAGTATTTCCCGGCTATTTTTACTACCTCGATTCTTTATCTGAGATTCTGCAACTTGCAGTTTATTGCGATTTCTTCATCTTCATCTTCATGACGGCGACACATCGTTTTCTTTCTGTCTCTCCCCAGTCCGTCGATTTTTGTGCTTTCTTTTTTTTCTTCTTATATCTTTCTTTTTTTTCTGCGTGGATTTCTTGGCAAACGCATTTATATTGTGCACTTGTATCTCTGGGCATCTATCTATGTATCTGGTGGATGTGTGGCTGGTGGTGCACTTTATACGAACAGGCGACCGCTTGATCGACTGAGTGCAAATTTCTCGAAGCGAAATTTATTTGTGATTTGCAATTCGCAATTTGCATGGACCCACCGACCGACCGACAGACAGGCAGACAGACAGACACCACCGTCTGTCCCGTCCCGTCCCCAGTGAGATTTTGTGGGTAATTCATCTTCATTTCGTTGCGGTTCGAGCTGAAATGCGTTGCGGTATGCAGCCGCGACACTGCAACACCGCTGCATCGCTCGCCTTTGGGCTATTTTCAATTCGTCCGCCGCTGTGCTAAAAATGTTTCAAATGTTTTTAACCAAAAATAAAGTGAATTCGGAAAGGCAACAAAAGCAACAGCCAGTACGGTACAGTTTTTCATCTAAAGGCTCAATGCACTCAAGTCCTAAATCCTCCAACAAACCATCTATCTATCTATCTATCTATCTATCTATCTATGTATCTAGCCATCCATCCATCAATCATTTTAGTATCTTGTAGCTGGTGTTTTTTTTTTTTTGTAATTTAATCAACAGTTTCCAATGCTGCGGGATTTTCTTACTCGTGCGGGGGTGAGTTTGATGGAAACTAAAAGAACGAATATATAAAATACAGGGAAAATTGAGAGAGAGCTCTTGAGAGAAGGTAGGTAGGTACTGGGAGGGGGGAAAAGAAAAATGTGGATGGTTGGTGTATTATTATTAAAGGCAAATTTGACAGAAAACAAATGTTTCTTTCCTGCGCTTGGCTCTTTGTTTTCTTTTCTTTTCCTCGGATTTTCATACAGAAATCACTTTGTATGCGTCAAAGTTGTTGAAATTTGAATTAACCCTTGGATAAACCAAGGACGTCGCTCGGTTGTGGCAGGAAGCTGTCGGTTGGCATTTGGTATTGGATTACCATCAGCTCTGTGTCGATGTGAAGCGTATAATAAAGTTGCCAAATGATCAATTTACCATTGCTGGAAAGTCATTAAAATTGATTTGAATTTCAATTTATTTATTCCCTTAGAGTTTCGTATTTTTTGTTTGTTTTTTTGTGTTGTTCTTTGTTATAACTTGATATCTTTATTGTTCTCTTTTTTACAAATTAAATAAATTTAGTTTTAGTTGCTTTCAATATATCTTTAGTTATTTCCATATTTTAAGCTACTATTAAAGTTGCTAAAGATAAAAATCATTTCAAGTTTTCTAGTTTTGTAAATGCATTTTTCTTCCTTTATCTCTGTTTTGCTCTTGACTTTAATTATTCCGGCCAATTGTAAAAGCTAAGGTCAGCGGCTGCCACCGAGTTCATCGCTGCTTGCCTTAATGTTTACATATTTGTATTTATTATACAGCATACAGAACTCGCACTGGCATCTAAAAATACGTCACAAAGGCGAACCATTAACCTAATTGCAAAAGTCAGGCAATGAATACAAAGGCCCCAGGTAGCAACAGGCACTAGTACTACTCAGTGTATATATGTATAAGGAATAGGGTTAAGTGAGTCCACTCCTGCGAAATGCATCGACGCGCTCTTAAAGTGAGCCAAAGTCAGCTGTGAAATAATTGTGGTAGAAACTTGGAAAAAAGTTAATTAACTTTAATAGTAATTAGTTGGTAGACTTCCGACTGACAGTGCGACACTGACAAGTTCAAGCGTAACAGGAAAAACACGAAGCAACTCTGGAGAAAAGTTAAGGAAAACGTCAAGGTGGTAGCAATGTCTTGTAGTGATTAGAAATTATCCAAGTTTTAGCAAAGCCCAAGTACCGAGTTAATTAGTGCAGGGCATCCATCGGTGTTTCGGTGTCAAGACCAAAAAAAAAAAAAAACGCAGGTGTTTTTCACTCGGAAAAATGTGAAAAATTTAAATTCACTCCACGGCAGCCCCTTTGCAGATGTCGTCGCCCACTGATTGACATTTGAACGTGACATGAACATGGTTCACCTAAATTCCGTAATTTATTTTGAAAAACTCGCCTCCGACTAACTGAAAACAAAACGGAAATTATGTTAGCCATGCCTTGTGGCCAAAGAGGAAAAAACCTACATTTCGGGTTTGGCTTTACCCGCATTGTTGCCATTTCAACAAATATTTTTCAGCATTGAGCATTTAAACATATCCCCGTGACAGCGTCAATTAACGTGCGAAAGGAAAAAATAAATAACGTAAAAAAAAGTGCAAATTTTGACTTAATTTTTTGCACTTAGCCAAGAAATTATGTGTATTTTTGCATTGGTTGCAAATTATGCCATTATGCCACGAAAATCAATTCGTTGGGTGTTTTTTACGTAAGCGATGGGGTAATTATGATGAAAGAAGAAATAAAATTAGGAGAAAGTTATTATTTTTTAGTTGATTTTTATTTTGTAATAGGAGAACTCTATCTAAAGCGTAACAATGCAAATAAATAGGATTTTATATGGAAGTAATTGCAATTTAATGCCTAAACCTTTTTTTAAAAATGCGCAGGGTTGTAAACAGAATAGAAAACTATATGTAAAATTAATATTACAAATTATTCCAAAGCTTAAAAAATTAATTCAATGGTTTAAAAGCTAAATTAGGAGCTTAAATTCAGTTTCATCTTCAATTAATTTCAGTTTATAAGCACTACTTAGCAAATAAAACCAAATAAATCCAAACCAAATGAAGTTATTCCACTCAACAAACATAATTACATTTGATTCAGTGGCTTTAGGTTGAACTTATTTGAAATATTGTTACCAAAAGCAGATCACATTGAAATAAATCCCTTTAGCTGTCTGAATTTATGACCAAAATATATATCGAAAGCCGCAATATAAACACAAATATGCTGCACATGCCGAACCAAACACTCGCTCAGACCAAGCATATTTACTATATGTATATTTCGTTATATATGTATATATCTGTATATTGATAAATCTGTTGTTATACTCTTCGTCACCACAAAGCCTCGATACTTATCCATATATATATGTGTGTTTGTGTACATATTTTTACAGTCCACACAACAACAGAACCAGCAGCAAGCACTTATGAACAAGTCAAATGACGATGTACGGAGAAAGCGTCCCGAGACTACACGGCCAAATCACATTCTACTCTTCACCATCATAAATCCCTTCTATCCCATCACAGTTGTAAGTACACACAGCGATATATATATCTATATATTTTACTATTTCTCTCCAGCAGCATTGCCTCCCATACATACATAATATATATATTTTACGGCAATATTATCCTATATATCCTCTAGCTACTTAGTATGGCGAAATGTCTTAGAGGGAGGGGAAGAACTCGTATTGCTTATATTTTTTGGCCAAGATATTCGAGAAAATAAAATAAAATCCATTGCAATTTGTTTTGTGGCTGTTGAGAAACTTGTCACACACTCGACCGGAGTTTCCAGGGATGTGTGCTAAGGATTTGAAAGCGGTTATTTGCCACATTGTCGCCTCTGGCCGGAACCTATACTGCACGTTTGTGTGTCCTGCTGTTGTTGTAGGCCCCAGACGAGTGTTGATTGCATCTGGCTTTTGTGGTATTTCTGCTCTTATCACAACATTAGATACTTTTTAGCTACAAAATGGCCAGAAAGGGTCCTTCCAGGGACTAGGATATGAGAGATGGGCCGGGATATAGACGAGGGCTTAGCCCAAGTGCATTGTTAGTCTTGCAACAACCTGCAACGTCAACAGCAACAATTATAAGACGAGGAAAAAACAACACAATGTACCGGAAAAAAAAAACGAAATAAAAAATGCATAAAGTGCTCAAGTGTTAAGGGGCTGGAAAAACGTGCGAAGCCACGCCCACAGCAACAGCAGAAAGAGAAATCAAAACTAGGCCTCGGAATGTTTTTTTTACTCTGCTTTAACTAGGAGGATTTAAGAAATAAGTGAACAAGAAATTACAGCTTAAATCAGTTTTATTATTTATTTAAAATCCGAACCCAAGTCTAACGAAACTTGCCTTCTTTTCCTATTTAATAAGTAACAAAAAAATATGTTCTGCTAAGCAAACTTACTTCATTCAAATGTGGATCAAGAAGCTCTTTGCTTACCCATTTTCCACCAACCCAGTTATCCAGGCTATAGTTATAGTTGTCGCCCTATATCCTGGCCCTATAGGGTACACTTACACTTACACACTTTTAGGACGAGACACGCACACTGGCATAGTTTATTGTCTTTTTAGCAAAGGCAAAAAACATTTGGCGGCACAGGCACTAACTACAGCATAGGCAAAGAAAAAAAAAAATGCGGAAATGTTCTGCCTTTCATATTCTCTGTTCATCTCTTTCTCACTGCACTGAGCAAAATAGTACCTAAATAGAATTTAACATAAGTATAACTTTTGTGGGTTAGCAATACAAAAAAAGAGATCTAGTTAAAGGTGAGAACTTCATTACTTTTCTACTTTGAAGGGATTAATATATATCGTTAAATTTTATGAAGTTTTCTTAAATTATCTGATAATTTTCAACTGGTTATTGCCAGAAAAACCAGAGATTTGCCTTAGAACACTATATTCTAAGAACCAAGTATACCCTATCCTTGGAAACTAAATGAAAATTTTAGCCTTAAAAAACATTAACTGCTCCACTTCCTGATTAATTTTATAGCAAATAGCTTATAATACCCAACTGGTTATAGTTAGAAAGAAATAAGAAGGATGTTTTAGAACATTATTTAAATGAAAAGCACAATTAAGGGTGCTTTTTGTGATCTTTGTTAAGATTTAACTTTAAAAACTTGCTGTTGATTTTTATAGTACAAAGTCCTTTGCACCTTCCCCCTTTTTTTTCTCCCAGTGTAAGTGTGTTTGAGAGAAGTGTTTGTGCCCAGGCAATTGTATTTTCCAACACTCGAGCCGAGTGCGAGCGTAGTGGAACATAAAATCCTGTGAAGTGGAAAACATGCAGTATAAAAACTACAAAAACTGAAAATTATTTGGGGCCAGCAGCAGCAGCAGCAGCAGCAGTTGCATTCTCTGCAGATGTGCGGGGTGTGTGTTGGTGCGTTTGTTGTGCGAGTGGGTTTGGGTTTGGTGGATAAAGCCAGTAAGCCCAGACATGTTAATTCGCATCCGACAAAATGGCTGCCTCTGCCTCTGGCTCTGGCTCTGGCTCAGCCTGGTGTGCAGCAGGATATACCATTCCCTGGTCCGACTGAATGACTCCTCGCAGATCCCAGGACCCATTGTCGTAAAGTCCAACTCACTGGATTTATATGCTCGCATCCAGGCTCGCACAGCAACAGCCTTTTCAACGGAAATAAATCTTTCTGTTGACTTAAGTCATCGCCACGGCGGAGCGTTGTTTGCCGTGGAATTAAGCAATTCTCTTTACAATTCTCTCTCGCAATCTCTGAGTCTCGTTATGGCGACACAAATTAAAAGCTTCTGGCATCACGGAAAAAATATCTGTTACATCTCTGCCTCTTATTGAGCGGCATTCCGCTGCTTTTAATGAAGCTGCAAATCGGATTAAGTGCATTTCCTGTGACATCAGAAGTTTGATTTAAGGCTATCGGAATGCAGGTCGCCCTTCTGGGGATCAACACTCTGAATAAAAAGGATACAGGACTGACTCTTTCTGTGCAAAAAAACAAGAGTTGAATATATTTTAAAGCCCAGATCAGACTACATTTAAATTCCCATTAAATCAAACTTTGACGCTAAATTATTTAGCACTTTTCTAGGCCATTTGAAATAGAATTTATATGCGCTTCTACTGCTGACACTCCTGGGAAGTGCAATTCTCCCACTGAAACACTCTAAAGAAACATGACCGAAACGAAAACTGTTTCCGGAAAGTTTTCCGGCGAAAAACTTGGGCCTTGCACGTTCGTCGGAACCAAAGGAACGCTCCATCATACGCTTCAACTAGCTTTGGCTTAACTAATCGCAAACTAAACGACCTCTAATAGCAGCCGGAACTTTTGTCAACAATGCAGACGACTCCCATTTCCACTGCCTTTTCCTCTCGGCTCTTCCTTATCCGTTTCCATCCAGTCACACATGCACATGCCTCTGCCTGCGAACTTTTCCAGAGCTATGCTTTTCCTCATTTCCACAGCCGTCGAGGAGAGCGGGCGGGGCAAAAGGCCGCTTATCCGCACGGAACAAAAAGCTTTTGGGGATAAGATTAAAAACTTTTTAATAAGAAGACACTAAAAGCATCAAAGGAAATTTGCTTATGCATACATACATATGTGCGGAAAATGCCAGAGTGCGGAGAGCTCGGAGCAGAGGCGAAAACCAGATGATAGATGATAAAGTTGTGCCCCCAACAAACACACTCGGCAACAAAAGCCATGAACGGGATGTTAAAGTTGAAGAGTTGCAGGGAAAAAATGCAATAAAAGTTGCTCCCTTGACGACGGGTATTAGCTGACACCAGCGGCGGGCAACAATGTTCAATAATGTATTAGCATGAAGGCCAGAAGAAGGCGTAGCAGCCACAATGCAAATGCAACCAATGCCAACCCCCCCCCAGAGGAGGCTGCATGGCTGGCATATGTAAAACCCTCTTTGAAGCGGCTTATCAGAACGCGCTGTTCGACTTTGTTGGCAAAAGAAGAAAAAATATGGCAAACGGGGAAAACTAGGGAAAAAAATACGAAGAAAGAACTTTGTAGTTGGGAAGGCATACGACTATGAGGTACCCGGTTAAGTTTTGAAATAAGTATTGAAAAATCTATTCAAGAATTCTGCAGAAATCGTAAGAGTATTTAGTTGGTTTTTATCTCTTAATATGAGAGAACTTGTGTTTATTCTTCAAATAGAGTATAAATCTAATCTTATTAGGTGTTCAGGTTTCTTGAAAAAATTGAAGTTTTATTTAAGGAGATCTTCTAGTAAAAAAATTGTCTTTAATGATTGATTTCTGCTATCAACAAAAGCTTATATTTTTGGAGAAGTTGAAGCTTTTAATATTATGTTAAAACATGTCTTTAATCATTGATTTCTGATGCCTAATATATCAGGTTTAAGTTTTTAATTTATAGAAATAAGGATAATCAAGTAAGTTTTCCAGTTTATTTTATTAGTAACATGCCTTCAAGAATATGTTTCCCTATATTTTGTATAGCCTCAAATCAGATATACCCTGATTTTTAGCAAATACCAAGCAGGAGCAAGCTGCAAGGCTGCAGTCAGCCATAAGCTAAAGCCCAGGAATGTGTAACGGCAGCTGCAGCTTTTGCAATATGTGACACATGCAGGAGAAGGAGCAGGAGAAGGAGCAGGAGAAGGAGCAGGAGTGGGAGAAGGAGCAGGAGATGGAGTGGGATCAGGAGCAGGAGCAGGAGAAGCGTTAGGAGTTGGAACAACCGGCATAACAAGCGGAGCAGCAGCATCCAGCAGACCATAATGCGTAGCCTGGCAAAAGCCAACGAGCTAAGGGGCAGGGTTTGGGGTTGTAGTTGGCTGCAACGAAGCAGCGAAGGACATGCGGTGACGGCAAAAGCCGAAGCTGTAGCAAAAAGCCATAGCCAAAGCCAAAGCCATAGACCTAAACCGACCGTTCCGAGCCCTGGAAAATCCATGCCTTTTCCCCTTGGCCTTCTCTTTATGCGAGCCATACTGGGGGGGAGGAGTGAGTTGGATAAGGACCCGAGAGAAAGCTGGGGCGGCACTGGGCGTGGCATTCGTGGCAACTGAGGTTTTCAATAATGCACGTTCTATGGCTCCCATGCCGCGTATTGTATTGCATTTTGTTTATGCATGCGCCCATCAAAGATGGCAAAGATGCCTCGGCAAATGGAAACTAGAGTGAAAATGTGGGTAGAATAAGCACTGGGAATAAAATAGGGTTATATATAAAGGATGGAAAAATATGGAAAATGAGTAATAGGACTTGATATAGGCCACAACAAGATATTTCACTAGTTTTTCCAGCTATTACCTTTTTCCATAATTTATTTACTGCTCGATTTTTACAACTTGTTGAGTCCTGGCCTGGCTTAAATGATCGGTATTCTAGTAATAAATTTTATTTCCAGTGCTAAAACGGGGGTAGAGATACACAGTTTTCCCAGTTTGACAAATCGATGAGGTGGTTCCTCCTTCCGTTTTTCCTCATTTCCTTTTTTTACCGCCAGTTTTCCGCACCCGCTGCCATTTTTTTTTTTATGTGTTTCTGTTTTATGTTTGCCGCCGTTTGTGACAGAAAAATCTGGCATAAAGTTGGCTTTATGGGTATATGCAAAACAATGGATTACGATGTGTGAGAACCATCGAACTTTGATTGGTTGCTGCTCCCATCCCCAAACCCCGAGTCAAAAAAAGGAAACGCACTAGACTTTGAATAACATAAGCTGATACTATTTTTAATCTTAACAAAGAAAGCTAAGGTGAAGAGGACAGTTCATTGAGCTTAAACAAGCCTTTCAGGACCTTTAGGCCGACGTGTATTTTATACCTGGATCTTGAAAATGACGGTTGAGTATGTTGTAGAGCAGATCTGGAAAGCATTTGATATCGTTCTTGGTCAGATGACCGTTTTCGTACATTTTGGAAAATATCTAATAGTAAAAAGGATTTATTTCGGTAAAGATTTTCGAATTCAACGACTCACCATGGCCCTGAGCTGAGTGTCATTAAACTGATCGGTCCTCTCCTTGCGCCAACTGAGATGCTCGGCTCTTTCCAGCTCGCTAATGGCCTCCGCTGTCCAGTCAATGGAAGATCGGTTCAGTTGAGGTTGGCTGTCCGCCAACTGAGCGGACTCCCAGTTGGAGGTGGTCAGCAAGCTGGAGCTGCTTATCAACTGGGGTCGGCGCATCTTGGGGTTACACTTGCTGTTCAAACTCTGTAGGCTCCTTGAGCTCTGTTTGCTCTTCCCACTCTGTTTGCTCTGTTTGCTCCTCGAGCTCTGTTTGCTTCTCGAGCTCAGCTTGCTCTTGGTGCTGATCCTGCTCCTCAGGCTAACGCGGCTCTTTGACTTCGCTAGTTCGGTGGGCTGACCCCCTTCGAGTCGCCTCTTCTTGGCATGCTGTTCCAGGAACTTGGCATCCTGCTGGGCCTCCAGCTCGAGCATCCGCTGGTGCCGCGCCCGGTGGCTCAGGTGCCGCTTCCGTCGGTGGGACTTGTTGATGCTGCTGCTCCGCTTGGGGGTATGCCTCCCGCGGCGCCTCCGCTGACGGTCGCCTGCCTCCTCCTTGGCAAAGGTGGGCGCCAGAAGCTGCTCCTTCTGGCTCTGTATCTCACGGGCAATGATTGCACGGTGTTTCTTGGCTCGAGCTTCTTCCTCCTCGCGGCGCCGCTTTGCATGGTGTATCATAGGATCCATCTGAGCCACATCCGGCTTGAGATCACCTGGCCAACGAAGGGGTTTGCTTACCCGCTTCTGAGGGTGCTCCTGGTGTTTATCCTGGTGGAGTTTCTGCATTGCCTATTGGTATGTTTAGATTTTGTAATAAAAATATAAATTCCATAGATTAAACCCACCTGTTGGTTATGCTCCTCCCTCCTACGACTGCAGAGTGTTCCGGCAAACATGGTCGACTTGTTTTGATCGTAGAACTTGCAGTAGTACTGCACCTTATCGGACTCCCTTGGCGGCATGATGCGTCGGTAATTGCCCAGGTGACTCTCCTCCCAGGCAATCTGCTGGGTGAGAGCTCCCAGGGAGTAGGCCTGCCGCACTTCGGTGCCACAAGACGACGAAGGACCGGGAGATTGGACAGTGGACTTCTTGTTGTAGATGTTCCTCAGAAGCCTAGTTCGGTGCTCTATGCGATCGTCACGAATGATCTGCTCCTTGTCCACCAGCGCTGTGCTGAGCATGTTCAGTGTGTCCCGGATGAGGGGACGCTTCACCTCCATGTCCACGGTCTCGTCTGCACTCAGACTCGGCGTGTGATTCACCTCGAGGATGTAGGGCTTTAGCTTCCAGTCCACCAAAATGTCAAAGCCCAGCAGCTGGAAGCTGGCCTGGATCTTGTCGTGCTTCGGGAAACACATGTTGTAGTTGTGCTTCAGCACTGGCCACGCGCTAATGATCGTCTTGATGATGGCATCGTCCACACTGGCCCAGAACTCGGCCACATCGTAGTTGTGCTCCACCAGCCACTTGTTGAAGGCACTCAGCTTTCGCTTGGAGCCAACCTCCGAAGTGTTGCCCACCGTGTACTGGGAGTTCCGGCGGTTCAGGCAATAGTTGGTCAAGTGCATAAACACATTGTGAGCGTTGCCCAGGGACGGCGCCACATACTTCTGAGTGGCAAAGCGGGCCAGGCCCTCATTATACACAAATATGCGCAGGGGATCCACTGAGGTGACCAGCGTGTAGACTCGCAGATCGAACTTGTAGCCATCGATCAACAGGGGCTAACAGAGGGGGGAATAGAGGGTATAGAATAAAGATTCCTTTACTAACTAAAGATCGAACCTACCCGCTCTATATACGTTTGACAGATGAGCTTCTCCCGCTTGTCCACGCTGCGCAAATCGGTGGTTATCCAAATACCACGACCCTGACCCGCCGAATAGGGTTTAAGTATGAAGGAGCGCCTGTGTTTGCTGGAATAAATGGCCACATCGTAGGCACTGGGTTTGGAAGAAGACTAGATATGAAACCAAAGCTAAGCAATCAAAAGATAAACTCACTCTGTGGGCATTAGCCAGGTTCTGGGAAAAATTCGATAGTCGCCGGGGAATAACTTAAGCATGCGATTAAGGTTTCGCGACAACAAGTCCTTGCGGCAAATCTCCACCATGCCCGGAAAATGATTTATCTGCTGGAAGCGCTTCATGCCCCGCAGCAGCTCATGATGGGGCGTGCAGTCGGACCACTGAATGTTCCACAAACGATGCTGTGGCACATGCTGGAAGCCCATGCTCCGCGTCACCTTTCCGATCAGCTGGAAGCGAGTATTCTCCACACAAACGCTGAGCCGCAGTCCCCGGATACTGGGCGCAATGTCTGTGCCATCCACATGGAACTGCATCGGTGGCCCCTTGGTGGCGTCATAGCAAATGGCATCGAGCTCAGAGGCTGTGAAAGTGGTTTTCCGCGGCGGAGGGCGGTTAGTGTCCTCCGTGATCATCACGATGCGATCGTCCTTGACACAGCCACCGCGACGTCGCCAGGTGGGCTGAAAACGCCGCTTGCCGCGTAGCTGATTCGCCAGGACGTAGACGCTTTCCCGCCTGTTAACCTCGGACTTGTCCTTAGGCAGCGATTTCTGCGCATCATAGTAGCGCGTATGTTTTGGCGACATCTTAAGGGCCATCTGGCGAGGGTTCCTGTGGTGGTGGTAAGGCGGCTGTTTTATTTTATCTTTTGGCATCTAAAAATTCGATTATGAGAGGGTACATTGAATTTTGAGAGTAAAATATATATAAGACCAAGTTGTGAATTGAATAAGATAGACAGGCATTCGACAGGTTGCTGTATAAAAATGTGATGAACCAGTGTGGTGTAGCTACCACAGCAATTTGCCGTGGCTTTCGTTACGCAACCTTAGGAACCAACCCAACTACTAGGCAAGGTCAAGTGCTCTGGCGGTTGACATTTGAGATGCGAGCCACTCGATTACCAAAGTCAGTGCCGCCGCGACCCAGGTAAAAACCTGTGTGCCATGTGGTTAGCCAAAACACCTTGCGACAACTGAAACGAACCAGTGCACACCTGCACCACCACCGACACCGCCAGCCCCCGCGTTTTACGGATTAATTTCCATGCGAGGCGAAGGCAAAGGGTGGTGGGGCTCATTAACCGCAGTTTAATCAGGCTTTAGGCTCATGCGGTTATTAGTTCAGGCAGTCAATGTCACAAGGAAAAGTACAACAAAACATAAAAAGGGGGAAAAAGAGCATCAGCACAATATAAATACATATTCAGCAACAACCGACATCGTAGTTCAGATGTAAATGTTGGTTCGTCATACGCTTGGTTAACTTGGGGCCAACACACACACACACACACAGAGATGGCTAAATAGCAGAAAGCCAAGAGGGCGTGGCGTTACCGTGTGGATAGGTCACCTTTGGTGTGGTAACCCCACAGGCTTGCAGTGTATATTTTACATGCACCGGGAAAAAGATTAAAAAAGATTTAAAAATAATAATTTTATGCTGTTTAACTAAATGATCCTCAGTTTAGTTTGTATTTTTCTCTTTTTAAGAGCTAGAGCTATTTTTACTCTCTTTAGAGCAGATTTTACACCATATTTCCCTCTCTTACTCTCTCTTCTACGCTTTGCCTGCAACGCACAAGTAAAGCGAACGAGAGAATTTAATTTTAGTTATGAAGATTGGAGAGGAAGAGCCACGCATTTTTTCTTTCCTATCATTTTTTTCAGCTTTTCATAAAGCTTCTTTTTTCTCTTTCTCATCTCTCTCACATCTCTATCTCTCTTACACTCTCTCTTGTACTTTTTGCCTGTTATATATAAGCAGTAGCGAACGAGAGAGTTTCCTTTTATATGTACTTTGAGAGAGCCTCTCATCTTTTCTATCTGGCCTTTTTCTCAGCTTTTCTTTTCGTTTATAATTTACTATATTTAAAACAAATCATTTTTAATAGGTTGCAACAGCAATTTGACTTAAAAACCACTTAAAATAAAGAATGAACCGTAACCGCAAACTAATTCCAAATGTATTTCAAATATAATAAAATATAAGAGTCCCTTAACGTATTCTGAATGTATTTAATTTCCAAATACTCATTTTAACCCTCGTTTCACTGCTCTGTTTATAAAGTTTTAATCAATTTCATCTATAAACTTTTATACCATGTACCCTATGGCTTTTGGTTTTTTTTTTCGGTATTAAATGACACCAACAATTGTCGTGGCATGTGCCTCATTTTGCATTTTGCGTTTGGATTTCGGCAACGAAGCATGTAATTTGTCAAGTTTATTTGGTTGAGTAACGTTTTCGGACTGGCTGGCTTCTATCTGCGAGCCCAGTTCGCTTTTCCTCTAATTGGCTGTCGCAAGTTAGATTGTTGCTGCCGCTTTTTATTTGTTTTTGTTTTCTGCTGTTGTTGTTGATGTTGTTGTGCAGCTAATTATGCGCCCGCTTTGTCGCTGGAGACTGTAAACAACAGCAACAACAAAATGGGGGGAAAAAGGGAGAAAAGCTCTGGCAACTTTTCTGCATTTCAAATATTAATGATAGTGCACGAACCAACCCCCTCCCCGCCCAAAAAAAAACAGGACAGGGGAAAAGAGCAGCTCTTTTATGTTGACAGAACAGGAGCTCTGATAAGCGAGAGAGAAATGAGCGGAAAATGGCGATTAATGTTGTTTTCACTTAGTGTGACGGCAAGCGACAAAATAAGAATATTTATTTAAATAATATATTGTCAGGTATTACACCTTTAATAGCTCGAACAAATAATATGCTCAATAAGTTATGGCGCAACTATAAATCTTCCTGGCAAAGCTTTCATTACTTCACCAATTTTTTTTAATCTATATTGCAAATAATAAATTATTGCTTCTGATTGAATATATCACACTTTTATATTTGTGTCCTTATTTTTATTTATTTTTTACTGAATCAATTATTAATTGACATCCCTTCGGGCGACGATGTCCGTTGGCTTTTTAATCAAGTTTGCAGGAAGGGGAGGCGTTGGCAGGAAGGCAACAAAGTGCCACGTGAAATGAGTGTAAAATCAGGGGACGACAAACCGTATTAAAAATTTAAAGGTGTGCACACACTCACTCACACACACACATTTCATTTGCAGCTGCAAGCGTGGAAAATATAAAAACGGGGAAGCCCCCGAGCATAATAATAAAAAATTAAACAAAAGGAAAATAACAAAACGAAACAAGGAGAGTGAAAAAAGGGGGTAAGGAGGGAGGGAGTTTGGCGGAGTAGTGAAAATGGTTCATAAACTCGCCGGGCAGATGATGATGAAAAACCGGAGAGCTGGGGCATAAATTACAATGTGTGAGAATGTTCGTAACGGGGGGTCGGTCCTGTGTGTGTGCTAGTTTTCGCAAATCCTTTTATTTTTATGGAGCGCGCTCCACACACAGTCGCATTTTGCCTAAGCGCGCATTAAAAATTAATCTTTTAATTACTGCCGGGCTCATCCGCCGCTACAGCTATTAATTTAAAGTTTAGCGAGCTCGCGGATATAGTCATTTTTAACTTTTGCCTTTTGGGGTTTTTTTACAAACACTTTAATTTCAATCTCAACTAATAACAAGGCCTTGTAAATCACTGAAATAAAAATAACAACTTGATAAACAATAACAACTTTATCATCTTTTCGATGATTTACAAAGGGGAGGCTTCCCTTTCTTCTCTTTTTAATCTCCTTTCCCAGGCTTAATTTTTTTATTTTTTTCAATTGTGGAAAGCTAGCGCGGCTTACAGAAAAGTTGTGTCATTCTAACGCTCTAAAACTGTGGCATATTTTTCAGCTTTGCAACTTTTCCCATTGCCCAAAACTCGAAACTCTCGCATTTTAATTGCTTTCAATTGACCCCAGGAAAGAAATGCGGCAACTTGCCACATAAACTTAATGGCAGGACAAACGGCACAGAGAGTACCGCAGGCAGGCAGGACCTTTCCCCTCACAATGAAATCTTTCTCACACACTTTTCAATTCAATTTACATTTTACCGCATTAACATTTTTGGGGGTTTTTAATGCCCGAAAAACTTTTACTAAAGGGACTCCAAATGTCATGTTAAAAGCTTTTTCAATGCAAAACTTTGCAGTGGAAATGTGGAAATGAACGTTTATTACGAGAACTAAATCCGGTTTAATGGTACCGTATAACCCAGAACTATTCTAAGCCATGATTTAGTAATTTAAATATAGACAAAATCAAAGCAATGTCCTTTTCCTGGAAACCCATTTATCATCGGGCTTTTCCCCGGGATTAAAGGAGCTCTACCGAACGTGATTAACATGGTCGTGTGTGATGATACAAATACATATTTCGTTGGCATTTGTAATTCTACACGTTTGATTTATATATGCAGGTCATACGAACTCTGCTCTCTATGCATACTATGTTCTATTTTGTGAGCCCCGGCGAATCCCCCCGTTGTAATTATGCATGAATCGTGAAATCAACTGCAATATGGGGGGCGTTGCCTTGCTTTCGGGTTTTCGGCACTCCGGGAACTGTGGAACTATGGAGCTTGTGAAGCTGAGAACTGGAAACGCATGAATGAATGCTTCCCAAACAATATATGCGCATAAATTTGAGCACTTCACCCTGCGAGACGCAATGAAAATGTTGAAATGTTAAAATGCTCGCACGAACTGCAAAAAAAAATAAAGTGAAGGAAAAGCAAAGCAAAAAGCGTTATTTGTAATGCAAAACAAAACGACGAAATTAACAATGTGGCCGGGAAAACAACAAATAAAGTACAAAACAACAAACCAAACAAAAATAAATACAAACACAGGGGCAAACCAGCAATAAGAACAACTGTGAAAATAGTCAAGAAGTGGCAAGACTTTTTGTTTAGCCGCCTCACTTTCCTTTCCTTTTCTGCAGTGTGTATATAGAGTGCATAAACAACAAACGCATTTGTAATGAAAATAAAATTTAACGGCACAAAACAACACACGGCAAGGACACTTTCAAGTGGAAGACTCTGCAAAGTATGCAACAGTTTCGGTTGCTGGGCCTAGTGCACTTTCCTTCGACACTTATGACCAAAAAAGGACGAAGAACGAAACTGTAAACTGCGGGCAGAAAAAGACATTTGCAAAGGGGTCTTATATACTCGTTCGTGTCCTGTGGTTGCTGCAGTGCAAGAAATGGGTGTGTTTTCAGGGAAAATATTACGAAAATTATTAAAATTCAAAGGACCAACTTAATAGACTTAAAAAACTTCAAAAATTGTCATTGCAATTATCTAAGCCTTAATTAATAAATCCCATTTCTTATTTATCAATAAATGGAACCTCCGAATCATTTGAAATATACTTAATACCACTTAAAATCTACAAATAATTTTTTGTAAGCATCTTCTAAGTAGGTTGACAAATAGTTTTTTTTACTCAATTCTTGAATTAAGGAGTTCCTTGTTATTATTTATTATTCTATGGAACCTCTAATTCACTATAGCAACTATACATAGTTCCCTTAAACCACCCAAGTAGCTTGACATTTCCTTTTCTATTTAATCCTTGAATTAAAAACCAGAAATTCATAAATCTAGACCAAATTCCTTTGCCTTTATTTTTGTGACTCACAACTCACTTATGACTTAAAGGCCTTTTTCAAATGCAAAGTTCAGGGACGGAAAATCAAATAAACACCGTTTATTTTCCCCGTTTTTTTCCGCCAGTGTGTATGTGTGATGTATGACATTGCAGCAACAAATTGCTGCAGAAAAAGGAAAATGGCGACCAAGAAATGTGACACCTCCTGGCCACTTGTCAATGTCATAATTTGCCATAATGTGTGAGCGAGGAGCCGAAGGGGGGCGGGCACCGACCGGGGACAGATGAGAGATGGAGATGAACTAGCGAACAGGACAGGACGGGACAGGCATCAAAAGTTGTGTGGATGGCGGCGATGTCGAAGCGCAGATGCCTTTTGGCCCGAGGTCGTGGTCGAAAGGGTCCTTTCGCTGGGACTACATAACATCCTGGTGTGTGGGTGTGTGTGTATTTTTACTGGTTGTATTTTCCAACTCCTGTCATGTCCTTGGCTCTCCAACGAGCACTGTCAACATTAACACAGCCCAAAGGCATAAAAGGCATATCCAATTGCAAAAAGACGCATGCCGATAACAAAGGCTCGGCAAACATTCAACTAACATTAGAGCCACGCCCCCCCTACGCCCAGTAACATGCACAGGAAGAAAAATAATATTACTGAAATACATTTTGAAATGTATAATTAAGGAAATTGTAAAGAAAACCATAAGAATTTTAGAGTTATATTTCCAATTCTATTTTTCTGGTTCTTTTAGTTCCCAAGTTTTGGCTCCTTTTCTCCCAGTGCATCCTCCCAGACGTGCAAGTGTGTGGCTCCTGCCTGTCGTATCCTGGCTCTCTCGTTTGCTGTCTATTTTACTTGGTCATTAAATTTGGATTTTGTGCCTGTGCACATCGCAAGCGCTTGACTTTGCTGTTAAATATATCTACACGAACCCACGGAGGCATCTACATCTACATCTCTTTAGTGGCCTTTTGTGGCCCCTGCCTCAGACCCCACCCGATTTGGCTTTAACCATTGCTGCCATTGTGTTGGCCAGGCTCTTTGCATACACACACACACACATGTGTGTGCTCGAGTATGGGGGGAAATAGGTAGAAAATCTCCTCGCTCTCGCTCTGCTTAACATCGGTTTTTACCCTTCCCCCACCCCGTTGATGTTTTGTTTTGCTTTCGGTTTTGAGTCCTTTGTGGTTGAAGATTTTTCCCAACATTGCATAGCAACTGCAACAAGAAAAAAATAGAGCGAGAGCGAGAGAGACAGAGGAAAAACTGCTTTTTGAGGGCTTAATGCTGAGGATTTGATGGCGGGGAAAGCGGTGGAAAGCGGCTCGTTTAGGCTAAGCTGCAGTGCCAGAAGCATATCCATTGATGGGATTTGCGGCAATCGGAGTTACGGCTGAAACTATCTAGCCAAGAAATCGTTTTCTGCCTCAATTCATTTCGAGAAACTTAAGGGATTGACTAAAAATGCAATCAGGCTTTTACTGATTTGCATTTTTAGAAGAGAATTTAAATTAAGTTCATTTTTCAATCACTTTGTTTATGTTTTTGCTTTAACTAATTTTGTTAGCTATTAAAATGAACTAGATTGTTGTTTTTTCATTAATAATTACTTAGAAAAACATACCACTTTGTTGCTATAATTGTTACAGTTCATAAATTTAATTAATTCATTACCTGTAACTAATTGTTACTCTTTACTTTTTCTCTTTTTAGGTAAGTTTATTTAACCCTTCAACCTGTCTTTAGTGGGAAATGCATATGTCTAGTGCGTGAGTCGTAGATATAAGTTAAGTTAATGGTTCATAAACACGGTGGTCTATATGTTTTAGGGAAATTGTTAATAATACTTCCTTATAACATGAACAGGGGTGCCAATCAATTGCTCATTCTCACAAACTAGGCCGCATTTAACCATCAAATTCGGATTAAGACATCAAAAACTCCTCTTTAGGCCTTGGCCTCATCATCATCATCATCGTCAAAGACGTGAAAATGCCACTGCTAACCCAATAAATCAGTAAAGAAAATTCTTAGCAGAAAAAAAAACATAAGCTTTCCTGCAGGGACCCAGCAATCACAAAAGTTTCTACCTTTTTTTCCCCGAGAATGAGTTGGGCCAAGAGCCCCAAAACTTGCATCGTAATTCCCACGATAATAATCATAATAAAAATCAAGCAAGCGATAAAGCATAAAACCAAATTACATACAACTCCGGCCTTTTCAGGAGCGTGAGGTCCTTGGAACCAAACACTTGACGTTCTACCCCATACTCTCCCTATAGTTGGTGTTGTGGTTGTTACATAAAAATAAAAAGTTTTTTCCGCACACAAAAAACTTGCACATTGTCAAAAAAATAAAAAAATAAAGCCCAAAGAAATTCGGCCACTAAAATATATATGTATATATATATATATGGTCAGGTCTGCCAGACATTTTATGGAGCACGTAACGGGCAATTTTTTGTGGGTTATTTCCGTTTGAAAAAGTTTTCTCATAATGCTCTCGCCATGGGCTTTTATATAATATCGGCCTGACTGCATCCGAATATCAGCACGTATTGGGGTTAAGATAATGCCCAACGATCGGGGAGTGTGCTGCTGGTTGGTGGAAAGTGGCGAAAAAAGCTAAATTCATTAAGTTGTCAAATGCAAGTCAACACAATACAAAAATTTCTGACACGAACATGACATATTTGCTGCAGCGAAAATATATCAAGAGCAGGCGAAGCGACGACAAGGAAAAACGGAAAGGCTTTAGACAAATCGAGGAAAAGGCTTTCGGGGCCAAGAAAAGCAAACTGAAAATTAAAAGAAAATAATAAATAGGAGGGGTTGGTCTTGGCAGAAAAACAGAGGGAGAGTGAGAGAGTTTGTGTGGGTTTCCCAGTTGAAATAAATCAAGAAAGTTGATGTTTTTAATTTATAAATAACAGCTATTATAATGTATGCAAATGGAAAATACTCTCCAAAATATTAGATATATAGAACAATTTATCGAGTCAAGAATTCTTATAGAAACCACATCCATCAGGTTATCTCTTGTATTTCAAATTCTTAGTTGATTTATAAAAATCAGCTTTTATAATACAAACTGCTGCAAAATGTTTCCCAAAATGTTAGATGCATAAAAAATAGTTTTATTGCCTTTTCCACTTAAATATAAAGTGCAAAATCAATATCGTTTTCAGTTGATTTGTTTCAATGGAACAGTTTATTGACAAAACAACACCAGCCTAGCCATGCCCATAAATTAATGATCCTTAAAAGCGCGCCCACATCACCACTAAGCCTCTTACTCTCACCGAAAAATTAACTGGAAAAATCCAATGCTGGTAGAAGAGAGGGGAAAAGGGGAGATTGGGAAATGCCACAAAAGGACCGGCTTAAAATGGCGGCCACTATAAAATGAAAAACTTTTTTTTGATGGCCGCCAGAGGGTAAACATTTTAATTCTGCTAATTGAAGCAGTGAAATCTATGGCCCGGACGAGAAATCCAACAAAAATCCAAAACTAATAAACGGTTTAACGGGGCGTATGCGCAATGTGGCCATATCTATGGATATTATACTATATAGATATATATATACTAGTGCGGTTTGCCATGTTGATTTTTCGCACAGTGTAATTAACTGCCAAATGGCGGCGCATAATTACAAAATTTGAAACTGTAGTTTGGATTTGTATGCGTGTGTGGCATATGTGGAAGAAAGGTGCATTGTGTCTACGGCTCACATGTCAGCCAGCCAGCTAGCAGTGCTTTTTGCTGGTATAGGTGGTCATCTGATACGATGGATGATGCCCCCATGCCGTAGACAATGGGATAATAGTAGAGATGCTGCTGGTCATCGTTTTGTTTGGCTCTGGCATTATGCGTTATTCCGCGGACAGCGATCATCGGGCCTGGTCGCTATTTGCGGTTTTAATTATGTCCCACGAACACGGACACGCATGGCACGGCAAAACAATGGTTATTCGGGGGGAGGGATTTAAATGGAAAATGGTCGGAAAACTGGGAACGAGAGCGATGCATTGTTGCGGCGATTGAAATAAATGATGCGAAATGGGACCGCTGAATATGCAGGATCCAAAGAACGAGCCTTAATTTCGACTGCTGGCCGTAAGAAAATCAATATGCAAAAGTGTCCAAGGGCATCATGGAACGAACGAGCCATGATTAATGGATAATGGCTGTGAGTTGGTAGCGGGAATAGCTGGAAGCTGGAAACTGGGAACTGTTGGCTGGGTGCACATATGGCGGGGTGTATTCGCGCTGATTGATAAACCAAATGCCAAGCAGAGCGTATAAATCGTGTGCATAGAACGTTGCATCTGAATAGATGTATACAACATATATACACAACCTATATATACACGGCGTACAATTCTATCTGATTCGCCGCCTTTTGTGAGTGAACGAACCCCCGAAAAGCGACGTTGATGGGCGGCAGTCAATCAACGTGGAGGGCTTAAAGTGTCACCCTAACTCTCACCTCAGTCTACTAACAACACACACGCTTCTTGGGGGATAGGAAACTTAATGCTAATGCCGCCGGAGCTGGGCCCCTGAAAAATTAATGCCTACTAATAATTCAAGGGTTACGTAAAGTATGCTTAAATAATCTAACGCACAATTAATTGAAGGTGCCATAAATATTACGTATACGCAACGTAGTAAATCAGCCAAGATGGCAGTGGAAACCCTTCGGGCAAGAGGAGCATAAACTACAGCTAAAGCCTGATTATGCAAACAATTAATCCTTGCCAGCGTTTATTACAGGGTTATTTCCTGTGGGAGAACTCTGGCATAATAGAAGTTCTCGCTCTCACTCTCTGTAGGACCAGGCGGAGATGAACTAGCAAATTTGTATCTTTGTCTTCATTAGGCTTGATTGTAGACTTGGCCCTGGCGAATCCTTTGTTTTAATCAATTTGCAAGTGACTTGCTTGCAGCCAGCCGGAAGCTCGCCATTCTGCAATCACATTAGCTGCTGCTCCTCCTCGTCTGCCAACCGGAAGTGAGTGGGCCAAGAGGAGCAACGTCAGTCCAGACCGCAGCATTAAAGCAACATTTGTTTTAACAGAGAACGGGAAGGAGAAAAAAAAAACCCAGCCTACCGCAAGACTGGAGGAGGAAACTCGCCGAACACTGCCGAAAATTTTCAAACAATGCAACACAAATTGCCGGCAACCGCAGCAGCCAGCGCGGTTTACTCGAGGTCCTGTCAGTTCCCGAGTCCAGAAGAGACCGCCGGCGCTCTGAAGGATTGGGTTGCTCCGACCGCAGTTCACAATAGTTGACCAGTGCCATATTTCGACTTGGTCAGCAGCGGGAACAAGGCAGACAGAAATGCAGGGAAAATGCAAAGAAAATAAAAAAAATCAAAGGCAAAGTTTAAAGCCATTTGTTGTTGTGGTAAAAAGGGAAATAAAACAAATGCAACTAGCGCGGTTTGTTGGTAATTTGTTGGGATTTAAATAATTAATAGAAAGGAAACTTTTAGAAGTAGAAATAATTAATATAATATAAACTTTTTTAAAAGCTTAAAGGTTGTATTATCTATTTTCAAGGGAATATTAATAAGGAAAACTTTAAAGGCCATAATTAAGTACTTTTCACATTGAAGTATGCATATTATTAATAGTAAAAAAGCTTTGAAAATATAGTTTTCACATTATATAACTGTGTTTTTATAATAATTATGGCAAAGTTACATAAAATAAAGAACTATTTAATATATTTAACTTTCTCAAAGTAGAAAACCCCTTAAAAACCACCTTAAAGATGTTCTTTCTTGGTTTCTCCTACCACTGATTTTCCCCTTTGCCAACTTCCTTCTCTCTTCGCTCTTTGCAATCAGTATGAGAAATCCCATTTGCTGCGAGTAATCAGTTTTGGCCATGTCCATAAGCCCCCTGGAGATAGACAGACCGAAAATCCAGAACGCACCGCAAAAACCCCAAAAACGATTCGACCCCCATTCTCCTCCGCCTTCGCCCCCTATCCATAGGTAGTCGTTTTTAAATGCTTGAGCATTGTATAAAATTTGCATAAATTTCTTGCATAGTTTATTTAGCGTTGTGGCCATTGTTGTTCTTGGTTTTGTTGGCCATTTTGCTGGCAAACAAGAGCTAAATGATGCACACGCCCCGAAATGTATGCTACATAGATACGTGCAACCGCAGTCCCTCTCTGCGTACCTCCCTTTCTCTCTGTCTTTCTCTCTTTCTCTCTCTCTCATATTATAACTCAATTTCTGCGTGAGGCTTTTTTCCGCCGAACCGCAGCGGGTGGAAAAGCAGAAAAACAAGAGGCTGATGGTGATGCTGCATTTATATTCATATATGCGGCGTGGAAATGAATCGTGGACCTGGCAGCTCTCACCGCAGGATGTCCATTCGGGGGGGCTGGAAAAAATATAGGGGGAAAAGTGTGGAATGGAGAGAGAAATGGGAAAATTGAGAGGGAAAGAGAGCAACAATTCGATCGCTGCCCTTTAATTTTCCCCAGATTTATTCTCTGCCAAAGAAATTTACATGCTTTTTACGCACATTAGCATAAGCATACAAAGACAGCCGCAGGATAAGCGAACGCAGGAGGGGCAGACAGGGTGGGGGGTGCTGGAAAAGAGGAGGAAGGAAGGAGGCACCACCCCACCCAACGCAATGAAATCGGCTTTCGTTTGCAGCAATCCAATATGTCAAATTTGAAGCGTGCTTCACTATTAATTTTTTTTTTTTTTTTTTTTGAGATTTTCCCGAGCAGCCTGTCAAATGTCAAGAGTCAAGGCAAGCAACCCCTTTTTCGCCCACTTCCTTTCCAGCAAAACGAGTCAAGTTGGCAGTCATTTTGACATGCCCACATTCGTCATCAAATGCGAATTGCTGCTCACTCCCCTTCCCCCACAGAATGACATGTTTGCTTAGGAAGAACCTCTTGTGGCACCACCCAACCCACCCACTTCTCGTCATGCCATCCTTGCAGCAATAACTAACTGTCCATATTGGTTCATTCAATTAATGTCAATAGGGTGCTGCATTTATGCACGAGTGTGGGTTGGACTGAGTGGGTGAGTGTATGCGAGTGTATCTGTGTGGGCCTGCTCGCTTCCATTTATCCTTGAGCCAGTTGGTCCTGCTAATTGAGGAAAATGCGACTAATACCCAATCGTTAATGAGACGAGCTGTAATTATATTTCCCTTTGCTTGGATCCAGATTGAAAATTACCAACGGACATTATCCAGTTGTGCATGAGAGATTGCGGAAGATTGAATACGGGGATGAAGAGAGATTATTTCTAGAAGGGGTTCAGTATTATTGATATTGTTCTCATTGGATGTTAAATGATATAGAAAGTGAGAAATTGTCTTTTAGAGAAATAAAATAAAATAAAATATTAGATTAAATAGAGCTTCCTTCTTAGTAATTTATTTTAAACATATAAATGATAAAGAAACGAATCATATTCTAGAGAACTTAAATTTAATCCTTCTTAGTAATGTATTTAATATATATGTGAACTTAAGCAACTTCCCCTAAATCTTGTTTATACCATTAAACTCAACCATTATCCCTTTGTGCTCTCCTACTTTAAATGCAAATAAAAGCCTCTGGAATCGCTTTATTCCGAATGCATATCCTTTGGGAATTCTTTGCCATTTGCTGCCTTGCACCCGCATATTTCATTAGCCCATACATCTTGCGTCTTTTGTAATTTGTGGGCTTTCAGCAATTAAAGGCAAATTGTAATGCCGTCCGTATATATACCTATATATATATTTATAAGTAGAAGCTGCCTGGGGCACATTCATTACACCTTTACGCGTCGGCGTTTTACCTAGAATAAATCCGCTATCCTTGGCTTGCCAGCTGAAAATTGTTGCATACTTCTGCGGCTTTTGCCACTTGATGCCGCCGTTGAAAGTCGGGAGGAAGGGGAGCGGTGAAAGAGGACAAAGCATAAGGGCAAGGCAGCTGCTGCCACTTTAGCCCACTCTGCCACGCCCCGCCGCCTGCCCCGCCCACATGCGCAGCCCACTCAATTAACGCAACTCTCCTTGGATGCGTGTGTGTGTGTATTTGTCTTAACAACTCTTGCATACAACCTAAATGGCTGGGGTCCTGGAACCCCGGGCTCCTGAATCCTGAATCCGGAATTCTACTGGAGCTCAGACCGGCTTCCTCCTTTCGCTTGCTTTTTTTCCTGGCATAATTACTTTGACTCGACTTTTACGACCTTTCTATGAATTACTCAAGAAGTGTTGGGAGCACGTCGCTTGTGTGGCTGCCATTCCGCCCAACCACCCCACTTTCCACTCGCAGTTTATCCTTTTTTACTGCCAGCCGCCATCCCTGTTGCCTTCGTTCTTCGTGTCTGCCTGTCGTTCGTTTTATTTATTTCTTTTACCCGTGTTTGCCTGCTAATTTCTCCTTGACTGCCCCTGCCAGTAATCCGCGGGAAGCGGGGAGTCCCGGAGTTATTGCCACAATTGCATAAGGTGCAGGTGGAAAAAAAGAACAGAAGTGGATACAAGAGTACTTAGACAGGGTTGCCAAGACGTACTAATATTGAAAGTAAATCTTACCTTTGAAACTGAAAATAAATAAAAGAGGTTATGGCTGAAAGGAAATATTTTACTTGGTTTAGGGATAAGCTACATTTAGTAATAAGAAAATATTTAATTGAGTATATAAACTTCCTAAGTATTTAACTAAAAAGATTTGTCCTAAGATAGGCACTCAAATCTGTCTCAAAACTCTTAAGAAATATAGTATATCGTTATCTGAACCTATTATCTCTTAAACATTTTATATTTTCCAATTACAAAATTACTGAATTAATTTCTGTTCATTTATATAAGTCCTTATTTTGTATTCTCCCTTTTATTTCCTTAAAAAATCCTACTTATCTATTATTAAATCTCGGTCATTTCTTCCTGGTCTTTATAACCTTTTTCAATTTTGGGCTTTAATACCAAGATAAGACGTTATAATGCCAGTATTTTCAATTTCTTTTGAGCACTTTACTTTTGGCTTTGGCCAAAACTTTTTCCCATTTCCCTTCGAGTCCTTTGCCATCTTTTCCAATCCTCCTTCCCTTTTCTTTCTTTTTTTTAATTTCCTCTGCAATCCTTTGCAACCCTGACACAGTTACAACAACCCAACCGCCACTTTCATTTCTTCTAATGCAACATTTTCCTATACACACACAAACACACAAAGACTCGGCCAGGATACAAGGATACAAGGATACAGAGAGCAAGAGAGATAGCCTTAGCTGGACGAACATTATCTGCGTTAGCTTTTTAGCCTAACGACCAACACCTACGCGATGTTCGCAGCATCTTCATCGGTTTGCTGAGGGTTTTCCCGGGGCTCTCCCACTGCCACCCCCCATTGTTGAACAGAATTTATGCGTTCAGCTGCTACAGCTACAGCTCACTAACGATACTTTTCCATCCACTCCCCGTCTTTGTTGGTCTTGTGTTCCCGGGCTAACTGTTGTTGCCATTACGTTTATAATTGTCTTGTGCAACTTCTGGCGCGCAGTCCACGTGGCTTCCGTCCGGAAAAGCCAACCGAAAACAGTCCGAGAAGCACCTGGTGCCGCCCAAGTCGTTACATGGTTGGGAGTTGCCGCCTCCCTCTCTGCGTGTTAACGGGTTGTTTTCTCGTCTTTCTTGTGCTCTCTCTCTCTCTCTTCTCTCTCTTCTGCCACTTTCAGGCTCATTGGCTAACTGTTGATTTTGTTGCGGCATTGCTGCTGCTGCCACTTTTCATCCGCCCCGTTGTACAGCAATTGCGACACACATTTTCGAGGCACCCAACCACCTCCTGGATTTTGCTGTTCCTTTTCGCCTTGTTTACATTTTCATGCTCGAATTGGCTCTTGTGCTTTGGTAATTTCCCAGCATTGTCTTGGTCCTTTTGCTCCTCTCCTCTTGTTTTTTTTTTTATTTCTTCTTTTGGGCGTTAGCCTGGTGGCCAACTTCAAACACACACATTAAGCGGGCTGCGTCTTTGGACTTTTGTTTGCCACTGACAGGGAGCTGTGGCCCCCGGTAACCTTACCACCTGACTTCCCAGGACCTCCCTGCTGTCCCGGCTCTCTGGCTGCTTCCGCTTCCTCCTCCGCTTTCATCGCTGCCTTTGTGCCACATAAATTTGCTTTAAAATGTATCTCCTCCTCGGGCTGCCTTCGTGACCTGCCCGCTCCTTTCATGTTTAGCTTTTGTTGCTTTCCCTCTCTCTCTCTCTGTGTCGTGCTTTGTTTTCTGCTGCTTATTTTCAATTTGAACATTTTAATGTTTGTGGTCATAAAAATCTTTTTATTGGTTGTAAAACCGAAACTGAAGAGCTGCGCCTGCCTCTGGGTGCTTGAACAAAAAATTAGCAGCCTCTTTTTTGCCTGGCAAATGGCCACTTAAGCACCGCGTTAAGGTGCGATAAGAGTAAGCACCGAATTTGTCAGGAGAGAAGCGAAATCGAGCTCCGAATTGTTTGCCAGCCTTCAGACTTTAAACAGATAACAGCCTGGCCATAACCCGGTAATTGAAACACAAAATATTGGGTCCAAAATGATCCCCTTTTCATTTTCTTTGCTTACATAAAATGCATTCTAATTTCTTTAAATTTAGGAAATAAACTCAAGTTTCTATTAAGAATTTAAAATAAATATTCCACCTCTAAGGAAATTCTTTAACTTGAGTTAGTTCTGCGAAAATATATGCAGTGATTCCTTGAATTTAATCTTTGCTTTCCATTAGAAAGTTTCAAAGAAAAATACAAAGATATACTTGGTATTAGTTTCCTCCACTGCAGCACAAAGCAATTTCCATTTATCCCTGGCTAGAAATAAATTAAAATGTTAAGAATTTCCGTTCAAGTTTCCACTTTAAAGTGAAGGAATCTCTGAAGTTTCCAACATTCCTCTTAAGCTGATCTTTGACAATTTTCAGTTCTCAGTTGGCAGCCATTAGCACTTAATTGAGGTATCCATTGGCTCTACTCGATGGCCCTCGAAAACAACTTCACAGCTGAGTTTTCCGAATTTTCCGGGCCTCAATTAAATGTTAATGGCAATATTTTATTGCTGACACGAAGTCTCCGCCTCGCTGTTTAGTATCGTCATCTCTTGACTCATTTACATTTTGCTCACTTTTCCCACCGCCGGAAGTGTCTCAACATCTCGGCTTTTCTCTTTCTGCTTCACATTTTTCACGTTGCATGCTCCGTTCGGTCGGTCACTTTCACACACACAAATTTTCCAATTTGCTTTTCGCTTTTTGGCTTTTTTCTATTTCCATTTTCCACGAAGACGACTCCCCTTGAGGCACGTCAGCTTTTCCATCCGAATGTATGCATATTTTATGGCTCTGCGATTTTTCAATTTTGATAATTTGTATTATGCTAATTTGTTGGCAGGAGGGGAGGCTTGTGCACACGCGAATGGAAATGAGAGCGGAATAGAAATGGAAATGCAAAATGGGAATGGAAATAGAAATCGAAATGATAGCAAAATATTTGTAAACAATTTTGCCGCTGATGTGACACGTCGTCATTGCACTCTGATTTGTGTGTTTGCCCTCGGTCAAAAGACCGGTATCGGATGGCTTATCAGCATAAAATTACAATGTCATTTGTTTGGGATTATTGAAAGTATATATAGAGTTATCTCACACAGCAGCAAGGCAGTATTAATTCCAAAGTAATTCTATCAACTCTATCTGCAAATATTTGCAGCAAATTCTGATTTACTTATCAACAGAAATCCAAGTTGGCATTAATATTGCCTTGGCCAGGATTTAATTCCCTTTGTTTTCATTCTGCTTTACTTTCGACTCTAACAAATCCTCAAAGTCTTGGCTTCAAAGGAAATTCACAAAAAAAAACAAGAGGAACGAATCGTAAAAACCCGTCTTTCCAGTTGTTAAAACTTACTTGCCTCTCAAGGGCCGCGATTCTCCTTGTTTTTTTCGTGCCTCTTTTTTTTTGCCTCGCTTTTGGCTAACAACTAACGGCACTTGGCAAGGGGCAGGAGATGCAGTTGGCCAAGAGGCACCACCACCATCATTCATCCATCCATCCATCCCCTGTTCCCCTTGGCCCCGCTAAGCGACCTTCCCCGGGCAGCTGCAGCCAGAAAGTGTTGCAAATGACTGGAAACCGGTTTTAATGGGCTTTGGACGGGTTCGGGTTCCTGGTTCGGGTACGAGTTCTGTTTGGGTTTTCGGCTTGGGCCTTTTTGCCCCAAAGAAATGGGTCAATAAGAAATTCAAATGCTAAAAGACGAAAAAAAAAAACAACTTCAAGCGAAAAACTTGTTGAATTTTTTTGCGGTTATCCGTTTGGAGGGAGAACGAGACCAAAACAGGGAACTGCAAGGCGAATGAACTCCAATTCGAGTTTGTTAGTTCTTCTCTTATTTTCGCGTTTGGTTCAATGACTTCCAGTTTCTGGGCAAACCATAACAATTGATCGAAATCCTCGGGGAAAAGAAAAGTTTGAAGAGAGAATCTTCAAGGCTCAAGTTTGCTTTTAGTCTTATTTCAGGGATTATCTTTTGACTTGGTAAAGTTTTGGCATACTTTTTGTAATTTGTAGCCTGAAGAATAGCCAAGTGTTCTTTGTTTTAAAGGGGATAAAAAAAGAAAAATAAAATAAACAATTTCGTGGAAGTTAAAGTGTGAGAAATAAATTAAATATAGATAAAATTATGTTCCTCAACAATCACACTTTGTTAACACATTAAATACATATTAAAATATATATCTCCAGTTCAATCTTTAATGTGTTTTCTTTCGATTAACTGCAACCCACAAAAAGAGTATCAAAATCCATACAGTCAGCCTATCTTTACCATTTTTATTGTTTTTCCGTTCCGTTTCGAGGAATTTCAGGATAATGCTTTCATTGTTTGTTACCCTCGATTTCCGGCTGCTAAATTGTAAGCCCCATAAAAGTGAGAAAATCAAAGGACAAAAGCTGACCACAAAATGGATTGATATCTTGCAACTAAGCACACATTATTATTAATATTTAATGCGATTTCCTTGCCGGCATTATGGTGTCCTTTGTGATATGGATGGAACAGGACGTTGATGGACCTGCGGAAAGCCGCTTAAAATGTTTGCCCGTTATACTTCCTCCGTTGGCTTTTCTCCTCCTCTGTTGTTTGTGTTTTTATTTTATTCTTCTTTTTTTTTCTGCTGGCATTGCGCTGATTTAATATTTAGCACGCCTGGACAATCAGCCTCCCCCCCTGGCAGACTCTCTCACTCCCTTCGCCGGCATCCAACCCCTGCGGCATGACGCCTTAGTAAAATTTTAATGCGCTTTTGATGATGGCCATAAAAACGGCAAAACAAAATGCATGGCAGTGGGTGGTGGCTTGGCGTGGCCAGTGCATGCGAATCTCTGCTCTAGATAAAATATTAATTTATTTTTCCCGCGCTCGGCTCCGGCTGTCCTTGCTGTCCGACGTCCTGTTCTTTTGGGGTTCCTGCCGGCAGTCGTCGAACAAGTTATAGTGCGCATAAAATTTTACGTATGTATCGCCGGCGTCCTGGCAAGCTCGGCTCTTATTTTTAAATAACTGTTTCCAGGCTCCACCCCCAATGTCCAGCCATGAACATATATATCCCCAGTAACCAGTACCAGGACCAGAGTAGAGCTATAGCTGACGCGCCCCTCTTTCGACCTCGCCCACTGGTTTATTAATACTTTCATTCCGAGGCGGTTTATTTGCTCTTTTCTTGTATTTTTTGTTTGTAGTGTGTTTTATTTTGCTGCGTTCGTAGCTTGCATTTTATTTCTCGCCTTCTTGTGGATTAGTTTTTTAATTTCAACAGCTCGTGAAATGTTGAATGTTTTTTTTTTTATTTGCCCGCCCTCGGTCTTGCCCGAGTTCAGCTTGTACTCTGATTTCTCAAAAACAAAATGAAAATCTGTTTGGTCTGCTGAAGATTACAGAGATCTGAAGGCTAAATTAATATTTTAACTATTATTGCAGGATTTTGGGTGTTTTTAAGCGTGCAATGGAATAAAATATGGATAATATTTTTCGGTTTAATGTTTGCTATATTACATATTTTATTTTGAGCAACGGGTAATTTTTTATTAATTTTAGGAAGTAAATTAGTCTTTACCTTTATGCAGTTTTTTCTCACAATTTTTGCTTTAAATCCAGTAAAAATGTAAGTCTAGCACAAGAAATTGTTGTTAGGAAAATGTAGCCAGGAATACGTTGAGGGACATCAATATTGCTAAGGTTCAGCATCTAGATAAGGTTCTTTATTTAACAAATTCAAATTTTACCTTCAAATTGTTTTAACAATTTGGAATAAGAGCAGTAAAATTGTAGAAATATTTAATTATTAAATAAATATTTAAAAAATGCATACAACTTTACTAGATTTTAACTGCAAATACCTATTGCAAGTTCAGGCAATGCAAACATGTCCAGTAATCCCCGCAGAGCTCTGTCCAATTTATCAATCGAGTGCCCTCGGGAGGTGACACTTCCACACAGACCGTTGGGGTGATTCCCCGAGGAGCAGCTGCTCTAATCAGCTCCCATCACTCAGCTGCCCTGCTCCCTTGTCCCTGGAGCTCCATTCGCATTCACCTAATGGCCTCGAATTACCGGCAAACAATGAGTGGGCAGTCGTCCCTTGAATATCCTTTCCTTTCCTATGCCCAAATGGGGCAAAGAGCGAAGGAGTGGGAGCAAGTGCTGGAGCACGCGCCTCATTTATTCAATAAGCTGATCTCATAAACAGGAGTAATTTTTTCCCCCAACCCTCGGCCCTCGCCCTTTTCCGGCTGGCCTGTCAGGATGCGACGCTCGACGCTTGACGCTCTCTTGACTTGCTCGATGATTGCGCTATTTACAATAATTGCAGACATTTTGTGCGCCATCGAGCGACAGTCGCCGAGTTTCCTGCCCTCTTCCCTTCCCTCTATGCCCTCCGTTGACTTTTCCCCATTTGCGACGCTTGTCCTGCTGCAGGACCTCTGGCAAATCGCATTAAATGCAGCTCACTCTCTCTCTCTCTACCAACGAATTGTAAAATGTCATTCCGGGATGGTAAGGGAAGAACGTATTTTCCCTGCTGTTCTTACTTGCTTGCTTTTCCTTTTTTTCTTATTTTTTTTTTTTTTTAATTCTACTTTACTTCCTTTTTAGCAGCTCACACTTTCCGTCCACTTCCTGTGCTCCGCTTTTCCAGCATTTCCATGGACAGAATGCACAACTATAAAGCGCACTGTGCTCACAAAAACTAATTAGAAAACTTTTGCGGTTGATAGTGACAAGGAGAAGGGAGAAGGGCTTTGGGGGAAAGTGTTAAGTGTGTGCGAACAGTGCAGAGAAAAAATGAACAAAAAATTATGTATATATATAGAGCAGGAAGTGTAGGAAGCTGGCAGCTGCATTAATAATTAAGTAATAGTGCGCACACAATGGCTATCAGTTACAAGATGTGGTGGGAATACAGCAAAAGGCAATGATGATGATACATTTTACATAAATTTCAGATGGATATATGCAAGGAAATTTGCTTAAGAAGTTTTTTAAAATAAGTTATAGAAAGAAAATTCCATTAAAATAAAGCTAAAATGGATCTGAAACAACTAATCTATATAAAAATACAGTTTTAAAGCATTTTAAAATGAATTAATGACCAATTAATTATTAACAAGTATCTTCCCAAGACTTAATTTCTTTGTTTAGACCATAAAAAAAACCTCCATTATTACTCAGCCCACGCAACACTTAAAAATCTTAACGACCAAAAGTCATTCATCCCTCAGTCGAAAGTTTGCCAATGGGATATTTGCATAGGCCATGGAAAATTTGATGGAATTTCGTCTAATCAAGTGGCTACCCTCCTCCCAGCCTCCTTCTAGGCCAAGTCTAATGCAAATCAATGTAAAAAGTTTTCAACAAGATTCCAAATTTCATGAGCCAGAGGACTTATCGATGAATTTCATGAATAACAAAATATTGCTGCTACCCAAACGGAAGCAAAAAGAAAAGAAATAGGCAAAGACAAAAGCCGCTTTGGTACTTCCCCCCCTTTAACCCTCCCCCAGCCAATAAGAGGCAACAACAAATTGAACATTTAACCCATTACAGCCTCTAAGCAAACCCCTCACAGCCTCCTTCCTCCACAAGGACCTCCTGCGAACATGAATAAATAGAAGTTGCTGGCAGATAACAAGGGGAAGGTTAGGAGGACAGAGAGCGCTACCAAGCGTGGTAAAGGAAAATTTGGCGGCTTAAATTTTCCATAAATTTCCATGCCAACGGCCAATGCTCATTATAATTTGCCATCAATTCCCAGACGCTGCCGAGAGGTATTCTTATTTCATTCTTGTTGGCCTAGACTTGACACGCCCTGGCTCTTTGTTGCTCCTGGCAGGCGGGCAGGCCAGCAGGCACACTCGAAACTCATTAACGTAATTTCCGAAAATTTATGAATGTTAATTGGGAAATTTCTTTGGCATAGTACAGCGGAAAGTGCTTATTAAATTATGCTAATGAGTTCTTGAGCTTCACACAGCTGACAAGGAGCGAGAAGTCCTGTTCTGTTCGCCGAATGAGAAATTCCAATTATGCCAGAGACAAATGCAAACACACACCAAACAAAATGGCTAGTAAATGGACTTTAATTGTCCACCACAACAGCTTTGGTGGTGCTGGTCACGGGGAAAGTTGATTGGTGATTGGAAAATCATTCATTTCCAATTAACCACCTACATTCATCGGGCTTTGATCAATTTGGCAAGTCGGGGTTATTGCTGTGGTTCTGGCCACCACTAACCTACCTGTACAACCAAAAATATAAGGGGTAACTGTGGAAATTTGAGTACTTCTTTGGGTGCTTTCTATTTAATTTTCTAATAAAGTACTCAGATTTATGAGTATTTTATAATTGCAATATTGCTTTAGTTATAATTTAATATACGAATATATTCCATTAATTTGGCATTTCCTGCTAAACCCCCCTTTCGCTAAGTGCTCTCATCCATTCCTTTTAAATTTCTCATTTTGTTTTCAATTAATTTCCAGGATGTCTTGCACAAAATCTGTCATCCACATGGCCAAGTGCTGCGCATTGTCATATTCAAAAAGAATGGCGTTCAGGCCATGGTTGAGTTTGATAATTTGGATGCGGCCACAAGAGCGCGTGAGAATCTAAATGGAGCCGATATCTATGCTGGATGCTGCACCTTGAAAATTGATTATGCCAAGGTAAGAGAGATTATACTGAATATTGGTAATTTTATACTATATATTTCATTTTTACAGCCGGAAAAGTTAAACGTATACAAGAATGAGCCCGATACCAGCTGGGACTATACGCTGAGCACAGGTGAGATTCTACCAAGTGCGTTCAAATTTTTTACTACCTTCTTCTAAACTAGTCTATAAGCAATGCACCGAATACATCGACACTCGAGCACCACCCACACCCACACCCACACCCACACACAGCGTCGCCCACAAGACACCACACCTCGATACTCGTACACCCACACACTCGAAACACACACACACTGAGAAAGAAAAACACGGAGAGTTAATTGCTTTTTGTGTAAAACCAATATATATATATATACATAGTTGGAAAGTCCTGCAGAATGCCAAGGATATGTGATCCTGTTTTGTATAGAACTCCTTTTGGCTTTGCAACCGTTTTTTGCTACTTGTATATTTTGGCGTTAGCGTTGTGAGGCGGCTGAACGTGGCGTATGCGTGATATCCTAGACTGTGCATCATCTTTAGTTGTTTTCCTTAGCCCCCCCCAAAAAGCAACCCCTATTAACTCGCGATCTTTAAACACACTCGCACAGACACATCGAACTCACCGAAACCCCCGAAAACCCAGACCAGAACTCATTATATCAAGCATTTAACGATACTCGAGAGATACTCAAGAGCTCATTAAACACACACACTCGACTGATGCCACCTGTTCGTGCCACGCCCACGCTCAGGAGGCCGGCGCCTGTGCCTGTGCCTCTGCCCCTTGCCACATTTCACATGTCTCAGTGCTTATGACGGGCGACAAAGTTGCACATTAAATGCCATTTTTAATTTGTATATTTCACTTTGAATAAAAATGAAATTAAATGCTTTTGCCCGGCTGTTCCTCGCCAGACAACCAGGCGGCGGCGTCGGTGGCGTCTGCACTGTCAACGTTTTGTCGCCGCTGCCGTCGAGAGTCGTTTGTTTGTTGTTCAGGCAATTTGCTGCTGTTGCGGCTGCTGGAGAGAAGACGACGAGGAGGAGGTCGACAGACAACATCAGCCACATCAAAAAAAGGCCGACAAACTGAGCTGCCAGCAGATCCTGGCCGGGCCAACGCACTGCTAACGTGGCTGCCAAGTGTCAACGCTGCCACAACAGCCAGTAAAGTTGCAACAACGGCGGAGGCAGCATCATCGGACAGCTGGCAAGGGAAAACCCCAGCCAAGAGCGGCGGCAGACTGGGACACAAAGCCACAATAACTCAGACAGCCAGTTGTGGCAGAGAGTTTCCAGGTTTTTTTCTTTGCCTCCCCCTCCTCTCCTTAACTTTGGCTGATCCTCTGTGCTGCTGCACACAGCACTCATCCGCCCTGTTGTATTGCCATTTCCATTTGGAGGCCAAAAGTCTGCTACCGCAGGTCTCTTGCCCCTCGCTGCTGCAACCGGGGCACCATCAATGAATGGCAAAACTGAATGAACTTGGCGTTGCCTCCATGGAGGGCGGCAGATGGAGATGCCGAAAGAGATGTGTTGGCTAACAACGAACTATAGCCCCATTTGCCGGCACATTACGGGAGTGTAGGCGTTGCTCTGGCAACTTGTAAATTAGGTAGGCCCGGCACTATCTTTGTGTCCGGCATAATGAATATGAGCACACACTCCCAGTCGAAGGAAGGTCCTTTCATCTTGTTCCATCTGCTAAAAGGATTGCATTTCTGTGTGCTTCGCCGAAATTAATTGATTTTTGAAAGGGATTTTAAAGGAACTATACATTTTGTAGTTCCTTTATAACATTTCCCTATCTTTTGAGGAAGTAGAAAGTCCTTGACATTAAAAATTAAATACATTTTATAGGCAATTAAAACCAGAAATAGATCAAGCATTAGCGTGCAAGGCAGGCAAATTGGTTTCGGACACTACAAAGCTTTTCCCAAGCTCTAAAATAACCTGTAATAAGTGGAGGGCTGAGGGGCTTATGGAATATTTAAATTACGCTCCGCGTCACCACAGAACCTAACAAAACTGACTGACAGCTTTTCAGCCAGCACCTTTGGCTCGGACTTTCCTCCCCTTGAATGTCGTAAAATCAATAGAATTCATTAAAATCGTAGCAAGTGACAATCCACGCCCGCAATTTAGTTTCCTCGTCGTCATTTTCGACTTGGACTTGGACTTTTTATATTGTCTCAACAACAATAAGGAGCGCAAAGAACATCGACGGCGTTGGGGAAAGGGAAAACAAAAAGTGAAGTGAGGCAAGTTAAATATAAAGTGGAAAATGCAAACATAATATTTGCATAAGATTTTGCGCTCAACCCCGACTCGGCAGCAGCTATCCCTTCCTGAGTCGTCCGTCTCGTGGCTTTCCCTTACCTTTTTCCCGGGGCAAAGGAGTCGTCGAGGCAATCGATACAAAATGCCAGCACGTGAAATAGAACGAGGACACCGCCTTGGGTAAACAAGAGTCTCCAAAAAAGCATTCGAAATGACTGGCTCTGGCTGGTTGGCTGGTTGGCTGCTTGGTTTGGACGACCAAAGTAGCAAAGAAGTTTTTAACAAGTTGACTTGAGTGCTCCCCACCCACCCGTCCACCCAAATTCACCATCCAGCCATCCTTCCCTGTAGCTGTCAAGGAAGCTTTGCTCCTGCTGCAGCTGAAACTTCATCAACTACATACCGAAAATTTGTATTTGCATTTGCATTTGACAACCGCCACGGCTGTGCATATTTTATGGGTAGAAGTTGCGGGTACAGTTGGTCGTCCTTAACTGGGACAAAATAATATTAATGGGAAGCCTAGAGCTCTCTAGGGGTAGCCATGATATACACTTCTCCTGAAGAATTTTTTAAAAATTAAATTAAGGCTTCCATTCCAGTTAGGTTCACCTGTATTGCCACATCCTTCGTGCACTTTATCTATGCGCGTTTTGTTAATTTTCTACTCATTTCGCTGTCATCCGGCGTGGCTGCGTCTTCCGTCCGGGGTTATCCTTTCGCCTGCGGCGCTTAGATGGATTCCTCCGGCTCATCAGTAGTCGATGGTGTTCGCCTTCCTTCGTGTTGTCACGCGATGTTCTCTTTCTTGTCCCTTATTTGGCTGCAAATTGTTTTTGCTTTCTGGCTGGTTTAGCGCACTTTTGGCTCAAGGACGTTCGATTTTTCTTTCCTTTTTTTCCCCACTACTGCAACTTGACAAACCTACGTGCATTTTCCAGCGATTTTTCCACCGCCTGATGCCAAGTGACAGTTTCGTTTTGCCGGTTAGTTTGTCGCCGAGTTAATTTGGTTTTTTGTGGCTGAGGAATAGCTCTTCCAGCTGCCTGCTGCAATTGATTAGAGACACTTTTGTTACGAGTCCCCGGGGAAAATTGTGTGGAAAATTGTGCAGGCAACGAATGGCTGGGGATTATTTCAAGGAAGATCTCCTCCATTATTCCTCCATTATAATATATATAAAAGAGGACACATGACCCCTTACCCTTACCCAAATTCAAAGCCAATTTTGGTCCTTGATTGCGTATTCAGATAACCACAAAGAACCTGGCCATAATTAACCACAGAAATGTCATGAAAAAACTTCTCCCTCGGTGGGGGGGTGAAAACGTGCACCGTAATGGCAGTCATTATTTATTTTATTTCCGAATGCACGGAAACAGCAGCAAAATAACAATCATAGAAAGTGGAACAGGGATAAGGCCAGGGACTCGGCTCGGTTGCTACCTTAGTTCTGGCAACAACAAATGAAAAGAAAATTTCAATAAAAGGCGGGACCCACAAATAAAAGCAGACAAAGGGAAATGCCAAATGTCATAAAAAGAAAGCCACAACGAGGGACACCGCCGCTGAAGAGACTCCGAGGCCATTAAAAAGAGCGGCGACCCCCGGCTCTTGTTGCTGCTGCTGCTGCTGCCAGTTGAATAATAAAACATGACAAAACTATTTTATGTTTATGATTAAATTATGTTGGCCCCACAGAGTCAGCGAGGAGTCGTCAGGTGGCACCACCTCCCCAGCGATGCCACAACAATCGAATTAAATGCGCATAAATTATTCATGGCTCCAACACTACTAACACGCATGCAAATCACGTTGGCAACTCGCCGGGCTCCTTCCCAGTGATTTCAATTATGGCCCGATGGATATTCGTAGGCTCGTTCTTATTTATTTAAATTGCCATCGGAAGAGCTCTCGTTTTTGTTGCTTACTTTATCCTAAATCAACATGGTTGCATGGTGGTGGTGGTGGTGGTGCCTCCACTAGAGGCCTCTTTGGGTTATTTATTTTTATGACACTACGATTTCCGCAAGTGTCTGTCTCTGTGTGTGTGGTGTGTGTATTCGAGTCCTTCGGCCTGACTGCCTGCTGATTATTTTCGTTTTATCTTGAGCCCCGTGCCATTCTGGACCCCCAATTTGTTTTTAGTGTCCTCCATATGCTGCCCGGTCCCTGGTCCTCCTGCCAATGTGTGTGCGTTTCTGTGGGTGGCTGGTTGCCATTTGCTCCGCCCCTCGAATACATCGTAATTATAACGGTTTACTCTTTCAGCATGGTTTATTTTATGCCAAGACTTTATGTAATCAGTGTGAATAATTTGGCCTCTGTGCCCTCGATCTGATATAGGCCTTTATTTGTCCCAACAAACCCTTCCTGGCCGGACTCCCCACAACCCACGTAGTAATATTTATGGGCGTCATTTTATGTCTTGTCTGTGCAATTGCGTGGACCTCACTCATTTAGAACCAATTAAAATGGCTTTTATTGCCGCCCATATAATGGCCACGAGTAACTTTTTGGGGCTAAGCCATACAGTGAACTTTTTGCGGGTTTGTGTTTTTTTTTTTTTGGAACAAGTGGCATTATCATCATATCCTGATTGAGTCTCGGCTTTCGTTTCCGACTAATTATAGGAAAATATTTTTTTTATTGCCAAAAGCTTGATTGCCTTGATCTTATGAGTTCTCGCCGCCATTATCTACACTAAACTAAGACATTATCACCGCACAGAATCACCCATATATATCTATATGTCACCCCAACACACAACTACTGGCATTCGCATAAACACGGCTCATAGAGTAGCTCGCTCCCTCTCTCTCTCTCTCTCTCTCTCTCTCTAGATACTAAATAATATCCTAGCTTAAGCCTAGCTTAGCTTAACATACGAATACCAACTTCCTCTTATTCGATATCAACAACATATCTTTGACAACCCAAGGGGAAAACTTTAATATGTGGGTTCTTAGCTTTTGTATTTCTTTACATGATAATATTATGAAAAAAAGAAAAAAGTACTTACAACAATGTGCCAGTGAAAAAAAATTAAAGTGACAACGAATTAAGCAAGCAACGTTTAGTCCTCAGTTCAGTTAAGTTCAAGTTTATCCTGTCGACACGAATCGCAAACCATTTGTCAAGATCCCAGCAGCAACAACCACACCAGCAAAAAAAAAAAAGTAGCAAGCAACACAACAACAATCAAAAACAACTACAACAACAACTATTACAACAACAACAACAACAAAAACAACAACACATCAACTGCGTCTTTACTAAAACCAATGTCTGAACAATTAACCCAACAAGATCTATATTTCATAATTGCTAAAACCTACTAAAAATCAACACTTGTAAATTATGTCAACGAAAACCACTCGAAAAAGAAAGAGAAAAAGCCAACAACACACAAAAAAAAAACCATTGTGTAATATAAGACAAAAAAATCACCACAGCTACAACAACCACCAATACTACAATTACAACAATTACAACAACAGCCACATCCAGCAACAAAAAGGGGTATTACAACGAAAGAAGAAGTTTAAAAATGCAAGAACAAACCAGAAACAACCGATATATATATATTAATATTTATATATCATATATGTTTAAAAAAAACTAAATCAACAAAACGCAAACATAAATTAACAAAATAAACCACAGTTTCCACGAAGCTTCTCTCTTGCACTCTCTATCGAAGCTAAATAATATATCGAGCAGAAGAATAAAAGGAAAACTTGGCCGGAGGAGTCTTTAACTAACTCACCACTAACAGCAAATCTATGACTAATTGTACTCGTACCTTCTTGATTTTTTTCTATGTGCTCCATTATGTTCGCCATTATTTTAATCATTTTGAATCTTTTTTGTTTCACAACAGTTTTCGTTTTCGATTAACAAATAACAACAACAAAGAACATCAACAACAGCCAACAAACAAGCACACGGAAAAAAGCTTAGAACCGTATGAGTAGCATATACCTCTAGCATCCACTGCGTCGGTCCCAAAACTACTAGATAACTACTCGTACTACTACTACTACTACTACTACCCCCGCCCACCGCCACCCACCTGCCTGCCTTGCCTGCAAAAAGCTATATCCAAAACTAATCGCCCGCCTACTACTACTACTAACCAAGACTAAGAAATGTATGTCCCGGGCAGAAACAGCAGAAATCTATCAAATCTATCGAGAGCGTATCGAGCGAACCCCGATAACCGATAATCGATAACAAGAACTCATGTATTGCAACCCTACTAACCCGATATTTTTGTTGTGTATGTGTGCGTCTCTGTGTGCGTAACCAAGTGCCAGGATATCAGATCAATGAACCTCGAAATAGATATCTAAATATATATATATTCTCCCCAAGTCAAGACAACCAGAATTCTCCAACCAGAACATCTACAGAATAAACAACCAACTGATACTACTACTATATAACTATAACTACAACAACAACAGCTACAACAACAACAGAATGCAACCAAAAAAAAAAGTCAAAATCAAATCCAAAATCTTAGCAAGAATGTGCACCAAATTCTTTTGCAAATACCATTCAATTTTATGCAATCTATACAACCAAATCAAGTCAAGTCAAAAAAAAAGTAGAGACCAGACCCGAACCACGAAAATGCTAAAGTATAGATATATATATATACTTATATATATGTATGCATATGTATTTAAGAAATAACTCTTTCGGCAGGACCAAGCATCACAACAAAAAAAACCGAAAACAACTCGCAGAAACAAACTAAAAATTTTGCAAGAATTCTCACTGTCTCTCTCTCACTATCAAAAATCAAAATATCCAACCAAAAAAAAAAAAAAACAAAAAAAAATCACAACCAACACTATCTACTATCTATCTCTATCTCGCTTGTGTTTGTCTGTGTGCAGGAGAGATGCAAATGCAAGGCACTGTTGTTGTTGCACTTGAAGATGCAGCCGAGGAGCGAGCGGAAAAGTGCGAAAATACGGCGGAAAATCAGACTAGGAGGCGGCAGCGGCGACGGCAGAGGCAATGGGAAAAGGATCAGCGCAGCGCCGCAGCGATAATGGAGCGCAGAAGCTCCCAGGCTCCGAAACCTGCCTCACAGATAATACCAGCACTAATACTACTGCTACTAATGCTACTAGTACAACTGCCATTACAACCCCAGCGATTAGTAGTAGTCCTTATAAAGCGAAGTCGTATTTGAACAGATCCTTGGAACTTCACAAGTCGTGTCCTAGTGCCGCTGACTGACGGCCCAAGTTGCAAGAGTTTTTCAATTTTCATTGCATAAAACTGAAGAGCAAGATCAGAATCAGAAGCAAGATCAATCGAGAATATATCATTGGAATTAGAGATATATACATATATATACATTTATATATATATGTGTGTGTTGCCAATTGTGGTTGTTGCTGTGCCCAAGTGTGTGGTGTTGACCGAAAACGACAATCCGACGATATGCAATTCGATAAACCCCGAAAAACGAGAACGGTTAAGAACTGCCTGATGGATATCATGTATTGAAATGTATACATATAATTTTTCGTTATATTTATCATATATATACCATGAACCACAGCTTTCAATTCCTGAACCTGAAGTTTGTTTAATTTACAATTTTGTTGACCGGAACATAAACAGAAGAGATAATTTCAAAACAAAATAAATGTAGCAAAAAACCGACTAAGTAAACATTTTTCCATTGGGATCTGTTCAAAGTTATGTCAGCCTATACCTCTATATATATGATCGTATTCTTATCGCTACTGATTTCTCGGGGTCTGTAGAGAGAGTTGTATTTGTACGCTGGTGGTATAAGTCGGTTGGTATCGCTATCGGTATCGGTATCGTTAACGATACCATCGCCTTTCCTTGTAACGTAGGCACACAAAAATCCAATGGGTTTTATCCTTTGTGCCTCAGAGAGGTGGTGTCGAGAGATGAGAGGCGTCGACTACACAGCGACTGTGCCGGAGGTGAGTCAGTTGAAGCACTCTAATCTAACTCTATGTCTAACTACAAACCATTTCATAGCTTGTAAGTGCAACAAAAAATTAAAACAAAATACCCCGAGCAATTGTAAAATGTCCAAAGCCAAGCACAACCTAAGAAACTCTCTCGAAAATTAAAGTATTAAGTCCAAAGACCTGGTTCATGGTTGACTAAGAAATTCTTCTCCCTCCAACATGTATTTATTTTTTATATTTTAATAAGCTTAAGCTAAGTTTCTATTAATAAGTCAAGTTCCTTTTGTGGCCTAGATAGACAGCTCTTTTTTGGGGCACACAAATCACAGTGTTTGAGAACATTATTCCCTCGATTAATTCGCTGCTTTGGAAATAACAACATCATCCACTTGATTTGATTTGCCACTGGCCGTAAAATAAACTTTTACGCTGTGTGGCAATCGATGTAAATCATTAGTTCATTTAACCATAAAAAGTCAATAAAACAAACGCAAAATGCTGTACATAAAAATTAATTGCATTGCCGCTGCCCAAAAAATATCCAGCGAACGAATAAATACAAATAAATTAAACAGGTTCTGTGAACAAACAACTCGTTGGGCCATTCCACTAGAGGTGTATATGCAGTTATTGGGGTCGCTGCTGTTGCTGCTGTTAATTTTTGGTCAGAACGGGCACTAGAAGTTGGCCCTGAAAGTTGGCCAGATCGTGTGAACGGGCACAGCAGCCCAGCGAAAATTCGCATAGTGTATAGAGTGTGACTGTTCTGGTGGATTTTTGGCTAGATGTCGTTCTGACCCTCGATTATCTTGCGTAGGGGGGAAGCTCTTGATTTATGGGGCCTGTCGCCTTTTATCTCGACATATCGTGACGTATGGCTGGCTCTCATCGATGTGCAATTCATCCGAGTCCGTGTGTGTGTGCGGTTGTCATAAATTAATCCACTTTAAATGTATTATATAAGCTTGTTCGCTTCAGTGTTTCTCTCTTATTTTTTTCGTGATAGCTTGTTTGACTCTGACCTGCCTCAATCCCCGTTGGTTTTTGCTTTCTACAATATATATTTTATAAAAATACTGATTCGTTGACAAGCAGAGGAATAACACATAAACCTGCATTTATTTATGAACAATTTTAGCAGCCAGGAAAAAAGTATTGAAATATATAAATGGGATGCTCGCACTTGTGGCTCCCATATGGTCTAGTGGCTAGGATATCTGGCTTTCACCCAGAAGGCCCGGGTTCGATTCCCGGTATGGGAAAACTTTTTTCCAACCTCCTTTTTTTCGTCGATTTTTTATTTCGTTTCTCTTCTGACTTTCCTCCTTGTGTTGTGTTCGAGGTTAACCGGAAATCAAACACATATGAGAGTGTATGTGTGTGTGTGTTTCCTAGTTAGCTTTTAGTGGAAACCAAAGAAAATTGGCATAAAGAAAATGAAGAGGCAACGCCATAGATACACACACCACAACAAGAACAAGAACAAGAACAAATGCCTAAACAACCAACCAACCAATCAACAACATCAACAACAACTACAACAACAACAACAACTCAACAAGAAACCAAGCAACCAAAAGATACAAAACAAACAGAAATTCAACAACAAATTTGTGGATACATTTATCACGCGCAAACTGTTTGCCATTTGCTCTTATCTCATTTCAGTTAAGGAGATTGGAAATGGCCGCTCGCCATTACTGCAGGAGCCACTATACGGTACACGACCTCAGCCCTACAGTGAGTAGAAGGCGCCTATTCATTTGTAGTTTGTTTAGCTGACAAATGTTGTGTCTCCCCCCCGACTACTCCCAGTCCATGAAAGCCCCCACCATCTCCCCCAAACCATATCTCCATCTCCACCTTCTCATTAATTTTCGTTAAAAGAACAAAATAGAAAAAAACCCCAAACTATGTTGGTTCCTGCGATTGTTGATTGTTTGGTTGTGTTGAAATATTTGCATTATTTATTGTTTTTCGTTTATCTTGTTGGGAACTTAAGTCGGGTCCTTGGCAGCCTCCACTTTCTTAGCTCAATTTTTCTTCTGATTCTGAAGCAGAAAAGAAGTGAGAAAAATCCAATTAACAGAGAGATACTCAGACACACCCACACCAATACTCCAACATACACCAACACAACACCAACGAACACCTGGGGGGCTGGGAAAAGTTTTTCTAATTGCTGGCACTTACGCTGGTCCCGCACCGAATGCAATCATTACAAATTTTCCAGAGCGAGGCTTTGCTTGCTCCTGTTGACATATGCCGGCATGTGCAATTAAATGAAAATCAAGCGACCAAGTGCAGTGGCAGTCCTTCCTCCTAATTAACTCGGGTTTATGAGGAGAGAGACCGTCTTATGGCACTCTCTCTCTCGACCCAATTTCCACAGAATTCTATTAAGACAAATGGGCAAGGAAAACTTTTGAGTTTACGAAAAAATAATCGAATGCTAGTCTTGTTTGGGCCCTAAAACGTGACTCGATGGGCTCCGAGGGAGAGTCAAGCCAAGTCACCCAAAAAAAAAAAAAGCAGGCAGGCGGAAACTGTGTCACCAAAGGGAAAAGGGAAACCGGGTGGCATACAGAGCTGCTGGCTCAATATTATTGTAGGAACATGTGTCTTCATTTCGTTGTCGTCGTTGCCGTTGTCGACTTTGTGGCCTGCCAAGACCATCAACACTTCCTGTACGCCACGCCACTTCGCCCCAAATCGATTTGGCTTACAGAGGAGAGCTTCCTCCCTGCTCGTGTGTGCGTGTGAAGTGCAAAATTAATTGATTTTTTATAGCATTTCGATTCTGGCATTTCTATTTCAATTGCGAGTATCGAAGTGTGAAAAATTCGACCGAAAGCCAAGTGAAATTCTCGCTTCGATTGGGTTTCGTCCGTGGCAAAAGTTATTTTCGCTTCGCAAAATAATGATAAATGTGGCAGATCAAGTGGGTATAGTTTTGGCTACACACTTACTCTCTCTCCCAATGCGAAACTAATCCCTTAATTAAGGCGCTTCAGCTTGAATAGCAGGCGTTTGGCTTAATTTGAACGGATGGGAATATATACTTTGTTGCTTATCGATCGTTCTCGTTTGGAAAGTTTTCCCCAGCTAGCTAAAGGAAGGACGACGCCTCGAGGCCGCACCTAGTTACAACTTTTGCATTATCTAAAAGCCGCAAACTATAAACTAAAAACCTCGGATAGGCTGAGCCTCCTCTTCCTTACACTGCTGGTTATCAAAACTTGTGTAACCTGGCCTGCGGCTGGTTTATAATTTTTGCCAGACAAAAATCTACACAGCCGCCGTAGCCGCCTGATGCCTTGATGTTCTAATTTGTTGTGCGTAAATAACATTTCGAATTGGCTTGCTTTTAGGCCCAAAGTTTTCCCCAAAACAACCAACAATTGCTTAGCAGCTAGCTACTGCTGGAACTTGGCCCGGCCAGGAGAAAGTATAAGGGATGTGGGATGTGGAATGGTGTCCTGTGTCTGGGGACAAACTGATGCAGAAGATTAAGTAAAAATCCGTCTCTAACTGATGCTTGGCTGCTGCTTTTAATTGCATTTTACGCAAAAGTTTAAGTTCTCTCGTCGTTGCCTAGGTTTCAATTAGAGGCTTGGGGGTTGCTTGCTTAGTATCTCTAAGTGCTTATGCCCAACCAAGCAACCAACCAACCAACCCCTATGCGAGGCAACTTTCTTTATGCCAAATACTGCGGGGAGTTGGCACAAACTTTTGGCCATCACCACTGGCTCCTTTGTTGTATTCCAGGGAGTTATTTCCTTGATTTTCGATAGTAAGTGCCCTGGACTTGTCCTCTCCCCCTACTTTATATATGTACAAAAAAAAAAAGAATACAGAAACTGGGTAAAACTTTGGCAAGCAAATTTTCTTATCCATGCTATTTGTTTGATAATTGGCCATGGCCACGGCATTTGGCATTGTGTGTACTTGGGATAAAGTTTTAGTTTGCTTCCAGCTAAAAAGTCGAAATTCAATTGATTCGAAAGGGCGCACACAGCGGGGGCGAAAGAAAGTTCAAAGTGTAATGGATTCATTCGGAGTTTTCTGTTTATTTATAAATTTTCCTTTACTTTTTTTTTGGTTGTTGTGGATTTTGCACCCCGAAACATTTCTTCTCGGTCTCTCGGCAGGGGTTGCATGTTTGCTCGTGGTTTTTGGCATGCCTGGGGCCAAATGTATGTGGTTAAGAGCCGAGCTAAATATGTTTCGTGTTGGCAAATATTTTTCCATGATTGGACCATTTGTTGTGCCTTGTTCTATTTGTTGATTCGTTCTTTGTCGAGTTAATTTGCCAGGCAAACGGAATTGAGTTGTCGTTTATCTGTTGAAAGTTTCCTTGTTTTTTTTTGTGTGGATATAACCCCAACACGACTTGCAACTCTTCATTTCCGCGCCAAATGAGTTTATGCATAGTTGATCACTTCTCTGCCGTTCGTCCCCCTGTCAATTTCCCCCTGGATTATGCATGTGTGTGTGTCAGTCTGAGCCGAGTCGCTTTTCCGGCTTTTCTCCTCCCTGGCCTAATCAGAAAATAACAGAACAGAACAGAACACAACAGAGGAGAGAAGAGGAGAGACGCTCGCTCTGGTCTCAGTTGCACTTATGACAACGCCGGGGCAAATTCCGACATTCAAAGGAGGGAAAAAGGAATTCTTTGGGGCTTTTCCGACTTCCTTTGGCTGCCTAATAAGCGTCCTCGGGGAAATTATGATGAGCAGAATTCAATTTCGTGTTTAATTTGCAGTGAATCCGTTTCTTTCACTAGCTCGGACTCGGACTAGGACTCTGACTCGAACTCAGCCACGGACTCACTCACTTTGAGTGGTGATTTGGCAGACAACCGGGGCGCCGGGTAATAAAATATATACACAAGGTTGAGGAAAAATAAAAAAGGAGGGAATCTTTGGGGCAAAACTTTGTTTGTTTGGCTTTGTTTAGGCCGGGGCCAAGTTCTTTTTTTTTTGTATAATATTCCTTGAACAATTTTCGTCAAGTTACTGCCCGCCGCTCCGTTGTTAAAATGCAAATTTGTTGCCGCCGCCTTTGTTTCGGACCTGCCCCTTATTTCATACAAATAAATTTCTATGTATTATCTTCCTTGGCTGCATTCGCGGCTCTTTGGCCTTTTCTCGACTCGTTTTTTAACCACAATGAGAGCGCTTTTCATTATTTGCTGCGAGCAAGCAAACATTTTCCCGTTTTCCCTTTTTTCCTTTTCATTATTTTATTTATATTTTATGCTGCTGCTGCTGCTGTTGTTTCGGCTGCATAAATAAGTATTTTTAATTTTACCACAAAGTTTTTTCGGGTTTCTTCATTTTGTGAAAGCAAATGAAATGCTAAAGTGATTTTTATTAAAAAGTTTACTTTTTAATCTGATGTGCCCGCCCGCCGGGGTTCCCCTTTTTTATTTATTTCAGTTTTTCCTCCGCTCTCTTTTGCATAATTTTTTTCTGCGGTTGGCATATGGCAGCGAGGTTAATTAAAATTAAAATTTTGGTTGTTTTTCTCTTTTTGACTTGAAGTTAAAGCGCATTGCGGAAGCCAAGCAGCTGACTGTCTGAGTTTGCACTAAGTGTAAAGTTGCCAAAAGTCGTTACGTTAATTAGCCGTTGCTGCTCCAAAAAAAAAAAAAAATAAGTATGCTAAGCAAGAGAAATGATCCTGGGACTGCAATTTCAATTGCAATTCATTATGATTAACATATTTATGGGCTCAGCGGGGGCGGACCCCGCCCGCCTGGGGACCTGAATCACGAATCACTCGGCAATCGTTGACACCTCTAAGCCAAGTCCCACAAGCGAGCCAGTCCTTTGGGTTGGATCCTGAATGAAATGCCAACGCCAAAGCCCTCGGTCCCCGAGGAGCGAGGCAGGCAGGCAGGGCTCTCGACTGGGCCGCAAATCCATCCGACGGCGGCGACGAACGCGTGCCTGCAAAAACAAAATGGCCAACATCCCGACCGGAAGTTGTGCGTTGCCGCAAGCGGTTGACTGGAACAACTGTAAATGGGAGCGTGACTACAGCAGCTTGGTCTGCCATTGCGCGGCTCTTTTACCGCCGTTTCCGGTGCGCTCCAGGAAGTGTTTTTAATTTTAATGCAAGCACTGTTCTGTTCTACATTTAGTGGATAGTCTTCAAGGAAGGAGCAAAAATGTTGAATTTTATACGAACTAAAACTGTGAGTGAATATTTCTTGCCAAGGAATATGAAATGCACTTAAGGAATAAGACATTCTATGAAATATTTAAAGTTAAATTAAGAATTGTCTCTAGAAGTAGTAATAAAGGAGAGAAAAGAAAAGAATGTACGAGGAACTAGGAATATCCATAAAATTAAGATATATAGATACTGTATTGAAATCTCTAAATCTCTTTTCGATATATTTTTGCAAAATGACACACCTAAACCAAAATCTTTGACATATTAAACCTCTTTAGTTTGATTTAAGTTGCAATTCTCTTTTCTTTTCTCTGTGAACTCAGTCGCCAAATACTTGAAGAGATACTTTGGAACTTGTGCCTTCGGCGAACTAGAAGCATTCCTGATTCGCGTCTACCAGCTGATGGCATCATCAATTCCGCCCACAATGCCAGTTTCAGTTTTTTATCAAAAATTCAGCAACATGCAATGCAATTCCCAAGTTTGAATTGTGTGTCATATATTTCGAATGTATATGTATGTATGTACACTCCTGCCAGCTTGTCCTGCTGCCGTTGTTCCTTGGTGTTGCTTCAGCTGCCATGGGAAAACTTTTATGAGAAATTGAACGTCAGAATTTGCCAGTCCCCCCACCAGCCCGCATTTGTGTTTTGCATTATTGCCATGCCATAACAGCCTGCGGCAACGGCATTGCATTTGAAAGTTATCAGGAAAAAAAAAATAGGCGAAGGAGCGAGCTGTAGGAGCAGAAAAACTAGGTGAGGAAACCATTGCCATTTCCAATCCCTATTTGCCCAAGATGGGCAGCATCTGCTGCTGCTGCTGCAGGCGCAATTGTGACGGAAAGTTACTTACTTGAGCTCGATTTCAGTTTGCCGAGTGTTTTTCAATTGTTATGCTATATGTAATGCCTGGTCCTCCCGCTCTCCCTTCTACTCCTCACTAGTATCTGCCATCAACACATCATCTCACTCGTGTACCTTTTTTTTTCGGTGCTCTCTGCCGGCGGGGGGTGTGTTTTATTGCAAAATATTGGCAACAGTCTGCCACAAATTGAGGAAGCCAAACACATTTACCCCCTCGACCAGCACCATCTTGGGAGGGGGTTGCCATTGTTGTCGGAGGAGCGCTCTCTGTCACATCACAGCACAGTGTCTGCTGTAATTGAAACATTTCTGGCCAGATAATAATTTTGCTTTATTATTTTCTGCTCTCTCGGCTGCCATTGAGTGTGCGAGTGGCTTTTGTTGATGCCGCTGCTGCTGGTGCTCGGCCTTCTGTGTCTCCGGGCTCCGATAATTGGCGAATTTTGGCACTTGCAGCCCAGTGTTTTCCCCTCTCCCTCTCGATCTCGATCCAAATCTGAATCTGACAAGCTATTGGCCATTTTGAGGGTAGCCCCGGCAGGCGACATTTTTCGATTGTTTAACTGTTGTCATCCCATCGAAGGGTGGTTGGGAAAATATTGCCAGCAATTTGGCCATCATCGTTTTGGCATCTCGTTGTCGTCGTCATCGTCATCGTCATCGTCATTGTGCGTAATTGAGTGTAGCTTTCGGTGCTGCCTCCTCGAAATGTTGATTGCACTGGAGGGCAGGACAATAAGAGGCGAATTCATCATACGGCCGGATGAGTGGAAGGGCATCTAAGTGGATGGATGGCAGTTGGCAAATGGAAAGGGAGACTTTAAGGGCATATTTTATTATGCAGAAATGTTGGAATATGGAACTAGGCTATGTTATTGAGGAGGTTAAATCTTAAATATATTTTTACTTCATAAATTTAATTGCTTTTGGGTTGATTTCGAATTTTAAATATGCATATGTTGGGATTAGAGACAATTCTAAGAGGTACCTAAAAATAAGGCAAATATTTGTAATTAAATTAATTTAAACAGTCAGCAAATGAATACAATTATTTCCTTTCTTCTTAGATTTCTTTAGAATTCCTAATAATTTACTTTACTCTAGACAGGCCCACACTGCGTATGCGTAATATTTTCGAAATGTGTTTCTGATTGATTTAAACCTTTAAATAAGCATTTAAATACGTTTTAAACAGTCACCAAATACATTTAAATATTTCCTTTTTCAATAGTGCAAATTTCCTTGTAATTTCCCATAATGAACTTCACCTTTCAAGACCCCGGGACCCACACTGCGTATGAGTAATATTTTCAAACATCTTCAAGCAAGCATATTAATCCATCCAAGTCAACATGTTCAAATTTCCAAGCCATTAGCATGAACTGGCAAGAACAAGAGAACGGAACCCTTCAGCGAGTCGGGCCAAAAGTTCCAATATCACATGTCAAGGGTCTTTTCGGGTCGTGAGTTTGCGGGCTCCTTGGACCTTGGGCCCTGGGCCATGTATGTATGCATGTATGTGGCCGTTGTCAGTGCTCAAACATGCATGCAATGTAAATTGGCGGGAAGAAGGCATCTTCTGCTGCCTGCTGCCTGCAGCCTGCAGCCGGAGAAGACCGAGGGACCCGAAGGCACTCGGTCACCGACGCACGCAGATTGCTCGCATGGAAACAATAGACTGACGGGGACATTGTGCAACTGTCATCGGCGGTTGTCGTCCAACTAAGCATTTAATTTTAGCGCAGCCAGCGACAATTTTAGTGGTCGGAAAAGTCGGAAAAGCAGGGGGGAGTAGTGTGTCCCTGCGGCCACTTTGTTGCTGCAGTTGCGCAATATGCAAACGGCTGTTAACTGTTGACGTTGGGAAATTGTAACTGTAACAAAAGACAAGGCAACTTGTCCCAAACACAATGAATGCGAACCGCGAATGCGACGGCGAATGGCAAACGTCGCTGATGGCCGGGAAATTGAATTAGCAGAATGTCTGGCGGAAAAACGCCACCAGGGGAGGGGGGAGGGACAGACGAGGCGGAAGATTGAAACTGACTCGACGGATGCCGCGAGAAAAACATCTTGAGAGGTCGCCTGAATTATGCACTGCTCCAGTTAATTGCACTGCAGAGTAGAAAATGTCCACCAGCCAGTACCACCCAGCACCACCACCGCCTCCTCCCCCTCTTGGCTAACATCTGACACACGAAGAAAAAAAAAGAAACTTATTCAATTAAACTTTTGCCTGGCATGTAATGGAAAAGTGTGTGTTGTGGGTGTGTGCGGCAACCTTGGGTGCAAGCCACCTCAGAACCCACCGACTGACTGGGCCTGAATAAATTCCGTTTTAAATGAAATTTCGTTAAAATATAATATTTGTCGGGCTTCATTTGCTCAGAGGGGGGAATGGCGGAGGGGCGTGGCACATGTGTGACATGCGTTGAAGTTTTTCATTTGCCGCTGCAGCAGCAGCAGCAGCTGCACATGCAAATTAGAGCGTTATTATATGGCCCGGCAATCTGGGAACTCTCGGAGCTAAGAGGCTCTGATGAATGGGAATTGTGCGGAACGCAGCGAGGAATCCTCCAGCGAGCTTTTTGACTTTTTGGCCAGCAGCAGCAACAGCAGCAGCTCTCTTCGGGGACGTTGCTTCAACACAACTATTACCCAGGGAAGCTGGCTCTGATTTATGCATGTCCTGCTGCCACATGAGTCCTTGCCCCTCAGCATCCATTCACATTGTTTGATTAATTTCATAAGCTTTTGGCGCCGGGGTCGCAAAAAAGGACAACAACAAGTCAACTGGCAAAACACAAACACAGATGTCGGTTTGTGTGTTTTAATTGCTGTGGCAGCTTGAAAAACTTAGAGAAGCACTAAAGCATGTCGTCGAAACCATCAAATATTCCCTTTCTAGGTGATGAACTAAGGCAGTTTTCTTTATTTTAGAATAAATTATATGCTAGTCCCGGCACATAATCCCCCTCCCAATTGTTGGCTCAAATCGTTGCCTGAATTAACATGGACGTTGATTTGTCATTGTGCTTTCGGCCCAAAAGCCAAGCTGACCGAAAAACTAATCTGTAAACGTTGACAGCTCTCTGCTTGGGCCCGAGCCTTTGCAATAATATAATCCCCAACTGGATGCCCGTGTATATCCTGGAAGATGGATATGCAACAGTTTCCTCCCCCTGGCTTGGCTTTTGTGCAATTTCTTGTAAATTTAATTTCCTGCTCCCCACATTTCTGCTCATTTGGCTGGCAATCTGTGAGCCATTGGCATTGACTCTCGCTCGGATTTGCATTTGGCAGGCGAAGAATAACCAAGGAGATGACGACGATGATGATGATGATGATGTCTCATCAGCTATGCAGAATTCATTTCCTCATTCGTTCAATTACGCAGAGATGAGGCATCGGGGCACGACTGCATTAATTTTGAAAACTCAAATAGTTGGCAGGTGTCACAGCTAAATTTAAGCAATTTTGAAAACTTAATTCGATTTGCAACTACGACTTCATCAATTGAATGCCAAGCATCTCCATTGTGACATTCTGCGGTCTCATGTGTCCGGAATTTATATAACTTATAACTTTATTGTAAAATTCAAGCTGTTGGTGAAAATTGCAAAATTTGCTCGCCATTCGAACCAAAACAAATGTCAAATATTTGCCAAATTACTCAGCACAACAACAACAAAACCCCCCTCGAAAGCCAAAAAGTTATGTGCAAAAATGTTTTTGCCTGCCAATGAGACGTGAACTTTTATGGGTCCGGTCCTCTTCCTGCTCTCCTGAGAGCCACCCCTGGCCCATTATTTCCCAACCTGCACTCTCACGTCAAGGCAAACTAATTGATTTTAAAATAAATAATGACTAATCACCACCTGCAGAGGCTAGGGGCGGACGAAAGGGAAATGTGTGCCAGCTCAGTCTTCCTCTCACCATACTTTTTTATGCACTGAGAGAAAATCGAACAGGATCAAGAGCAGTAGAAAATGTAGGTTCGATATTATAGTTTTTGATATTAAAAGAAGAGTTTTTAAACTCTAAAAGTAGTAACATTTGGTTAGAACTAAATTACGAAGTTGATTGGTTTAAATTCCCAGCATAAGGAATGTGTAATCACAGAGGCAGAGCTGATAACCTCTTCAACTTGTACTTGTTCTTAAGGTATTTTTTGCTTTTTTCTTTCTGAAAGTGTAGTTAAAAATTTCGTGGTATCCGCCGGCTTGCCTCCTCGTCAACCTTACTTTCTGGGTCGATTCCGGTTGCTGTGTAGACACGGGTTAACCCGTCCAGAGGGATCCCTTCCGCCGCTTGATTAATTGAAATTTCACTCACTGTCAAGGTATAGTGAGTGTGTGTGTACACTCGGGCACGTCTGTGGGCGGCTAAAGGTGGGGGCGTGGTGGCACGGTGGCATGGTGGCACCCTACAACTTGTCTCCACTACGATATTTGCCCTTCGGTGGAGCCCGGGCAGCGTTTCCAAATTAATTGAGTGCGCTAATTTTGGCGAAAAGGTTTTTTAATTGATGGCCCGAGTTTGGGAATTGTTGGCAAAACTTGTTTTGCTCCGAAAGTAGTTTGCTTCAAGGTAAATTTCAAGTGAATTTAGTAGAGCAACGAGCAAGGAGGAGTTCTATTTGATTACAACTACTAAACAAGGTTCAAATTTCAATGGACCCTTGGACAATGTCTCAATTGGGTTGTGCTCTAATTGGCCAATGTAACAAATTTGCCAGAAGCCAAATTAGTTGGTTATTTAAGGCTGAGCCAAGGTATAATTACGGCATAAACGTGTAATTAAACCTGCCAGCCTGTGTGGTGTGTAATCTTCAAGAGGGTACTTCACACTGATTACACTTTAATCAGATTCTAATAGTTTCATTGATAACAACGAAGGCCTTTGATCATAAATTTCCAACTGCAATCGCAATGCGAAGAGCAGCTGAACAATAAACCTCTGTCTGTGTTCACCTGTAGCAACATTGCTTTCGAATTTTCCCTTTGAAATCGTTTTTTCCCTGCGTTCATTTGGTATTTTCGCGCTCGTTCATTACAATTTGGCCATGCGCAATTTGCATCCGATATGAGAAGGGGCCCTGTGTTAGCCCATTCTTCTTCATTATGGCCTTTCAGCATTTCGGTCTGTGAACTAACATGATTTTGAAAATGTTTTTAGCGGCGTAGCGTGCGGCTTTATGTGGCTTTCGTTGGTGTTGATGCGATAATTGTGTTGCAAGTGGCATTTGATCCAATGAAAGCATCAATGGCATCAGCATAAATGCAGTTCGGGGATTTGGCAGGGAAAATGTAGTCAGCTTTTTGAACATTCATGTTCAGGCAATTAATGTTGAATTTTTGGTGAAATTTTGTTAAAATATTAAGCACTCTTTACATTTTATAATAATTAAAACTAGAATATGAAAGGGAAACCTTAAATTCTATACTTTAAATAGAATTTTTTGGGTAAAGGGACATATATCTAATAAATAATAACGATTTGTAAACTCAATCGATATAGAAACCCGAATCCCTGTTAAATGGAGAAGGATAACACACACACTTTTGCTCAACTAAAAATAGTCCTGGCTGTGCCCCGCCTTGGAATATTCCTTGGCAAAGTAATGACCCAAAAATCTAAATTCCTCGTACTACATTTACCGCTGGCTGCATGCAGGCTCACAGAGATATGCCAGCCAGCACTCACCCTTCATGGCACTCGTACGTACGTATTTGTGCATACATTTCCCCTAATGCTATGCCCGAGGGGTTTTTCTTCCCTTCAGCCTCCCGCTGCTTTTGCCCTGGCTGGCTGTGTGCCAGGACAAAGTGCTGTTCCAGCAAAGAGGGGGGAAAGAGAGAGGGGAGAAGGATATGCTGCTACGTTACGTATACGCACGGGCAGCAACAGTCTGCCTGTTTGCTCTTCGCCAATATTCAAAAACTGATTTTCATATGTCTTTTAAGTTTATTTGCGAGCGGGCAGATTGTGGGTAGACCCGCCCCCCACCCTGTATCTGTATCTGTTTTGGCATCGCCTCCTTGTGGCTCTTATCGTATCCGGCACACGCATAAAAGTTGGCCGAGTGCTGCTGCTTCCTAAATTTCTTTCCCCGCTCGCCTGCTGGCTGGCTCTCTTTTAACTTTTTTTATTGGGCCCGAATTTAATTCGAAGAGGAAACACACGCTCCTGTGCAAGTTTTTTGAAAAGCGATTTCAAATGCAAATTTTATTGGAACAAGAGGGAGTCGTCGTCGTCGTCGTCCTCGTCGTCGTCTTCGTCCTGTGTGGAAAGATGGAGATTAAAATCAATTCAATTTGCTGTGAGCCAAGTAAAAGTGGTAATAATTTTTGTTCTTTGTTTTTACAGCTCATACACAGTTTTTCTTTTACTTAGCATAATGAGATTTTGAACGAGTGCGTTTATTGTGAGGGAATTTACAATGGGCTTAGTGTCTCGGCCCAGGGGAATTTCCTTGCGTTTAGCTATTTGAGTAGCAAAATTAAATTGGCAACGAAAGATGGAGAGTCCTGAGGCTGGGGCCCACTCTGTGTTGGCTATTAATTGACCCATTTCTTAGCCGGCTTCGGTTACATGCCGGGCACACTGTGTTGGCTGTCAATATATCACACGTTATGCACCATTAAGTGCTCGCTTAATAGGCGGCCATTTATCAATCGCTTCCGCCGATGTTGCGGCTGCCAAATGTTAAGGAATCCTGGGTCCAGGATGAGCTGTACTTTTGGCAGGGGGGAAAATCATGAATAAAGCGCGGCGTCAGATGCCATCGCGTTTGTCATAATAAAAGTTACTTAAAAATTGCACGGAAATATCTGTGCGGGCATAAATCAATGTCTTGCCAGGTACAGCATGGCGTATGCGTGATTTATGCGTTGCCCGAGGACAGTGGTTTTTAGTTGTCGTTGTTTTTGTGTGCTTTTTTTTCTCTCCCTTCCATTCTTTCAGAATTTTTACAGCATATGCTGTTGTTGGTCAATGAAGGCCGTAATGAGCCCTGGGAGGACACCGGGGCGTATGCGCAATTAAACAAACGCTTTGGAGATTGCGCATACGCCGCGTGGCCATTATAATTAGCAGCACGTAAATAAGGGCCGAGAGTTTCCTCGTGAGAATTAGCTGTGCGTTAATGCTATGCTCGTAAATTAACAAACTTGCTTCTCTGATAAACAGACAAAAGAGAACTTGGACTTGGAGTTGTGTGTATTTTTACGCTTGCATATCCTGTGTGTATCTTTGGCGCCTGTTTGCTTAGGCAATGTTCTGCTATCTCTGGCAGCAGGTGGCACAGTGCCGTTGCAGTGGCATTCGCATTTGCATTTCCCCAGCAGCTCCCCACAGACTGGCTGAATTTATTGCTCTGGCTTCGACTGCCGCGAGGCAATCAAATAGCAAAATGGTTGCGCTGCGCTTTGACATTTAATTGCAACGTTCGCGGCATGTTTATGAAATATTTTTGTGACACGACGGCTTGTCCTTGTCTCTCCCCTTCCCCCTAGCTGTCCCTCTCTGATATGTGCCTCATGTGCTACCGATTTTAATAAACGGCAGAACCCGTCGACTGTTGTTCGATCCCAGGCTTGGGGGGCTTCCCAGGGGCCACGAGGAATCCAGCCGCAGAATTGCAGTTTTTAATTTGCTGAGTGCGCAGGGCGGGAACAAATCGAGGGACTCCGGCTTACTTTTATTGGCCCAGCTAGGTAGATCTCTTATTTCATGATCCCTAAACTGGTAATTAAAACATATTTGGACTTGGGATTAACAGAAATATATTTAAGAATCTTATTAGTTTCGGCTGCTTGACTTTCTTCGTTTTTGTCCTGGCTTTAAGTTTCAAATGACAATATAAATGGATCATCTGAAGCACAGATTTGATGCTATGATCACTTAGAATATATTGTGAAAACAGATTCAAAACTTCCACGACTTTATCCGTCGATATAGACTGGAAAATTACATTTTAAACGGTTATTATTAAAGATTAAAGTATAACTTAGAAAAACTTAACCCGAAGTAAAACTATGCTCAGTAATTGATATACATTTTAACAACTCATAACTAGAGGTTTTAAACATTATGCAATCATTTCAGAAGTTCCTATATTTTTCCAACATTTTCCTTTGTTAAATTAGCCACTCTTCGGTGGAAAATCCACAATACTTATGTACCTGTTATTGGCATAATCTCTCTGTCCCGGCATTGACCTTGCAAAGTTGTCTGAATTGGGAAAATTCATTAACAAAGATCCGCAGGCAAACAAATAGAGCAGAGGCACGCGAGAAATTCAATGAGAAATAAAAGCGATTAATGAAAACAGATTTCGCTCGGCTGCATTGCGCTTAATTTTCGGTACGGAATCCACCTCATAAATGAGACTCGCGGAAAATCAAATTTCCACTCAGCTGGAGTGTGGGAAAAGTGTGTTTACACTTCCCATGTGCACTCGTATATATGTATATGACTTTTGGTTGTTGATAGTTTTCAATGAAATCGTTTTAGTGTGCTCTTGTGTGCGAAAATAAAATCTGGAAATTATGCAAGAAATGGATGAGGAGGAGAGAGGAATGTCCCTCTGGACTTTTTGTTTATTTTTCGAATTTTTGTTTACCTTGAGGGGGCTGGCAAATATTCGGGCACTTCGCTTCCCCTGATCTGTGCTTGCATCCCATTTGAATTAGATTTTGAATTCATTTACGACGCACAGCAATTCTTTCTTGGTGTCGCGTAAATCCCACAGAAAATAAATATACAAAATGTACATTCGGAAGCATATTTCACATTTTGGCCAGTGCTCAGCAATTAATGCATTAATTTCAACTGACAGACAGATGACGGCCGGGATATTTATGTGCGGATTTATGTTCGCGGCTTATTAGATTAAGCATGTACATTTATTTGCAGATTTGTTCTGTTGAAATCGTCGCCTTCTGCGCAGAATATATTATTCAGATCTTTAGGTACCTCTTTCTGTGTGCAGTGTGCCAGTTCTTGTTTAGAATATCTTTCCCCTGGCTGGCCCAAGGAGTTGCATTTCGTTTCGTTCTGTAAATTCAATTTCCATCTCTCGAGCTCAAGCACTCCACTTGGGTCCGCAATATTCCATTTCCCATTTCGCCAATTTCGTTTCGCCGCATTATTCACTTCCTTTGCGCCACATCCTTCCGCTTCCAGCACTTGGTCGCAATTGCTCCAGTTTTTATGGCCACAAGAGCAGCGTTTATGGCCAAGAGCGATCGAAAACAACGTCGATGATGGTGGTCAGCCGATGTTGTTGTTGTTGTTGGAGGGAAACAACTTTCGCCGCAACAATGTTTCACCACTTACGCATATTTCTATTGCGCTTTGCTGAAAATACTCGTTGAAATAGAAAACAAACAAATAAGCGTCGCAGTGCAGCGAGTCCCTGGACGGGTTTTGCTTATGTAACTGCCGTGATTACGATGATGGCCAACGATGGCCAACGGCCAATGGCCAATGGCCAATGGCTCCTCCTGATGAGCTCGGTTCAATGGCTCCCTGGCAACGCACATTCCGAAAGTGATTTTGATTTCGATTTCGATTTCGATTTCGTTCGATTTGCTTGCATCAGGAGGCGAAACAGCAACAGATACTGTTGCCACAGCCGTGGCATCGTCGAAACGAGTTCAATTGGCGAAAACCACTTTGGGCCGCCCGTTTCCTGGCCATGGACACTCCACTCTACCATTTCTACACCGGCAGAGCCATGGGAAAAACTTGATTTTCCAGCTGCGCGAGGCCAGGGCAAGCGGAAAACGCATTCCCAACCAGAGCGTGAGTTTCCCAGAGCTGTCTTCGTCGTCGTCGTCGCATGTTGCTCTAATTGCATGACAAACTCTCGGCCAACTTTCACACACTTTTGGCGTTATCTCCGGAGGTAAAACTGCAGCTTTTGGCTTAAAACTGCTTGGCCTGGCCATAAATGTCACATATCAAAAGGAAAAGTGAAATTTTAGTTGTTACGTCTAAAGGCAGGCTGCGGAAGTTGTTAAAACGATGCGAGCACAGTAAGAGTATTCTCTAAAGTCTCAAATAATTTAAATAGCTACGAATATTGCTAAACTTTTAATTGGCAAACGTTTGGGGGAAATTAATTACTGTTTAAAATACTTTATGGAATCAGAAATGAAGCAGGAGCAGGAGCTTCCAACATATTTTGACAACTTCCCTTTGCCTTTTGGTTTAGATTTCAGTAATTTTTAGATGCTTCGAGGATATTTTAAACAAACCAGAGACAGACACAGACTGAAATTCTTCGAGACATTTTAATGTAATTAAATTTAAACGTCTGCATACCGTAAATGTGCCAGAATAACAATAGAGAATGCCGCAGACAGGCAAATCTAATAAGCATAATGAATGAACCACAGAACGGAGCAAATGAGTGGCTGTTTTCGCTCAGCGTGTTGAACTTGTGCTGTCACCTGTGAATGGCAATGATGAGCAGCAGCCCCTGGTTTCCATTTCCTTCTACATGTTCCTTTTTTTTTTGCTCTGCCTCCCACTGGGGGTTGTGACCATGGCCGCTGGCATGTGGCATGTGGCAAATGTCTTGCAATCCACACCCCAAAAGCACAGAGAGTGCCTCTGCTGCTCTGTTCTGTTCTGCTGTCGTTGGCTGTTTTGTTTAATTAATTTCTATATTAGATACACTTCATTAAAAATGCCTAGGCTAGAATGTGTGTGTTCTATTGTTGTGGGTTATTTTTGGCCATCGAAAGGAATTCGGTGATTGAGCAGGGCAAATGTGGCTCGAATGAGATCTGTGCCAGTGATATATATATACAAATGTGCAGCCTAATGGCTTGTAAGAGATCTACGGCGTGCATAATTCACTGAATGTGTCCGGAAACCCCAAAGACACCTTCAAGTCAAAGCCCATACCCAGTGTGCACCTGTCCAGCTGTCAACCCCGTCCATCATCCAGCCTGCAGTTATGGCTGTGTCGAAGCAATTAACGCACTCTGAGCCCGAGTCTGAGCCTGAGAGTGAGCCCGGGCCCAGGGCCAAGAGGCGCTGATGAATTGGGTCAAGAGGGGCTAGGCAAAGTGCCGCTCTGAAGTTCGGGGGCCATGCATTTAGTCGTCGCCGGCATAATGAAATGCATTTCAGCCCTCATTAGGCATGCCATTTCACGAAGCTCCTTTTGATTCTGAGCGGATTTCAACCCTCAAGTGAGTGGGGGAGTGAGAGTGCCATTCAAGTGCAGCCAGGGACGGGGCTTTAATTGGCCAAAAGGTGGCAATAATTGAGTCAATCGAAGTGGGAATCCATTCGAACACAAATCTACATAGTTTTTCAGCTTAGATTCTTGGAAATGCTATTGTTAGAAAAGCTGAAAAGTATTCCAGGAATTTGTAATTAAAATAACTGACTTCTGAGGTCTTAAACTAAGTAAACCCCAAGTTTATTTAAGTTTTTACAATAAATTTAATACTGCCTCACTGCTAAATTGCAAATATATGCAAATTCTCCGCTTTGTTTAAAATATTTAGTTACCATCTACAAATGATTTAAGAAGCCACCTTTCTTATTTACTTTGCCCTGGTTCCCTTTTGTGTTTTGCATACAATTAAAGGGTTTTTTTCGGTGCCAGCATTACGACTACACTTAATGCAACTTTGATGTTTTTCTGGCCACGCACCCAAAGCAGAAGTTTTCACCTGCTGTGGATTTTTCGGCAGTAACAGCAGCAGCGACGAAGTAAATAAAAACTTTTGCGGTTAAAGTTTTTCAGCCTTTGTTTTTTAGCTTGCCAGTAACTGCAGGAACCAACCCACCCCCCCGCCCACCTACATAACCCCTACAAAATGGACTTCTCATTCGTGTGGCATTTTTTGGCACTTGCCACAATGGCCACGTTCCGCTCTCACACTCGCAGACACTGGCGCATTCCGTGGCACTTTGCTCCTCGCTCCTCGATCTCGGCATTCTCGGAGACCACTCTTCCATATCATGGCTGTCCTGAGGGGGGCGTGGCTGCCACGGCTTTTTGGCAGCAAGAACTTTGCTTTGTCATGTGCGATATATTTCTTTCTCGCCCGGCAACTGTGCTGCGGTGGCAAAGTATCTTTTGTTTAAGAACCGCCAGTGTGGCGGCACTCGTCGGGGAAACTCGATTTTGCCACATTTGATTTCATTAACCTAATCGTATTTACTGACTTTTGTTAAAAGATATATGTATTTTAGAAAGAGTTATATTCAGAGGAATTCAATTCAAAGACAGGAGTTAATTATTTCATTGTATTTTTGTGGTAAATATTTTATTTGACATTTGGATTGCCTCTATCTGAAAAAATATATATTTTAGAAAGAGGTTTATTTAAAAGAATCTTACATGTTCGTAAATTTAAAGGTTTATACTTCACTGGGAACTATTTTTTACTGTGTTAAGTAAACATAATTCAATACAAAGTTAACCTAAAATATATCCTACTTTTCTTGTTTTGTATTATATAAATATACATACATTTTTATCTTCATTTTGAACAGTAGAAAAAAATGAATTTAAATTTTACGCCGCTCATGATAGTCGTTATAAACGACTGTTAATTAAATTTAAATTTAAAATTACTTCGTAGCCTTTTGAAGTTGCCACTTTGCCCTTAAAGTTGCCACTTGATTGGTTTTTTCGTTGCTAAAAATGTGAATTGGCAACGCTGGACCATTGATCTGGTAACTCCCTTCAAAAAGGTTTACTCACTAAACCGATAGATAAAAAAAGGATTACCCTTTCAGCAGATAATGCTTTGAAAGCAACCCTAAAACCATCTTTAATCGCAGTATCCTCTAGAATTTCACAACAAGTTTGCCCTTCCAAACCGATAGTGCCTGCAAAGCAACCCAATCACGACCCCTAATCGCAGTAGGCTCTGGAATTGTCAGAATATGTCAGTTGAATTTAGCACTGTCACAGCTGGGAGCAGAATTTTCATTCGTCTGTGAGACGTCTTACTGTAAAGTACACCTATCCAAGACAAACCCACAACAATTACATACAAGGAAAAACCTCCCAAAAAAAGAAAAAAAAAGTTTGTAAACTTCCAAAAGAAAACTTGTGTTTTGTTCTGGTTATACCGTGTTCGCTTTTACCGTGTTAGCTTCTACCGCGTTTGTATCTCGAGTTTGTCTTCTTTTTTTTTTTTGCAATTGCTGTGTTCTTGAAAATTTCCTGTTGCCACGCCACCGGCTTTTGAATCGAATCGAACAACAACATTCTCGCAGTCTTTTCATACGCATACGCTTTTTGAGAATCCACCGGCCGCAACATGAATAACTTGAACGCCAACGCCAGTGCCTTCATGTGGCACAACCCGCCCTCGCTGCAGCAGCAACAGCAGCCGGTGCAGCAGCAGCAGCCGGTGCAGCAGCAACAGCAGCAGGCCGTGCAGCAGCAGCAGGCGGTGCAACAGCAGGCAGTGGTGCCGCAAGTGCAGCACCTGGCCGCAGGGCAGCTGCTCCACGTGCCGGCCATGCCGCAGCCGCGCAAGTTCGGCAACAAGAGCAACTACAACTACGTGCAGAGCCAGGCCAGCGCCATGATAAGTCCCGGCACTCCCGGCGGCGGCGGCGGACCCATGGGCTCCTTTGGCAGCTCCCCGGGGCTCTATCGCAAGCGGTATCCGATCAACGCATTCAACACAGGCTGCTATCAGACCAACGGTAAGCACCAGCGGTGGCTTCTGGGGGATTTCGAGGGGTAAAGTCTCGTATTTTTTCGTAGAAAAAATTTCTGGGCCAAAAACGACATATTTTTTTATTCCTTGTCATGCTGCAACAACAAAAACCGTAGGATTGTCTTGGCATATTTGCGTATTCCAATTGCAACTCTAGGTGAAATTTTCTCGTTTGGAAATTGTATTCTTTTCCCATCAAGTTTTTGCTTCAGAAAACTGTTTCAGCTTAGAAAATTAGCTTTCTGTCTTTAAAATTAATTTAATGGTTTTTAATATTTCTTCACTTATATATTTTTGTTTTTTTTTTTACAATATAAGATGACTCTGCAATGTTTCCCCCTAGCAACAGCATTGTTATTATAAGCTGTCAACACGGCTGCAACAGTGTTGTTTAACACTGAAACAGAGTCGTTACGGCTACAGTGTTGTACAATTGAAGGCCGCAAAGTCAACATTAAACCCTATATTATCCCCAATCCTGTTACCCAACCCTAACGCAACATTTGTCGCTAAACGCTGTTCAACACAGATGAATTATTCAAATTGAATTCTTGTACCACTCTCACTCACTGTTCGAATTGTTAAATACTATATATATATTATATATATCTATTTTTTTGTGCCGTCTTTCTAACGATTGCACAAATCATTAACTTTGTTTATTTTCCTTTTGTCTTTTCAGGTAAGTCGCTGTTTTCTATACCCGAAAATGTTGTTATGCTTGAGAGCCGTAAGTACATTTGAAACTAGAGCACATTTCAAACACGAGCACACACCACACACCACACTTACACCTCACATTTATACTTTACACTCAAACCTATACACACCCCTCACCTCCTACACCCGTCCAAACAAACAGAGCAAACAAATACACACGTACATCAACATTTGCAGATCGAATCAATCATACGTCCTGGGGGCCCACAGAGAGTGGGAGTTTTTGTGATGAAATGTAAACGGCGAAATTAATTTCCCATTGAAATTGATGCAGAGGGGAGGGTGCAGAAGTTCAATTACAAAATAAAACAATGCATCTGGGCTAAAATGTACAAGATCAAAAGATGCTAGCGCCAAAAAAATTTGCATCTCTATGCGAAATTTATTTTCTGCCATTAATCAATTTCGCTGCTGTTCCGTTCGCCTCGGTTCGATTTGGTTCTTATTTCCAAGCTTCCTGGCCAGCGAAATGCAATTTACATTTCGATTTTTTCTCATTTTGTCTTCCATGAATTTTCAATTGCATTTCCTTGGCGCTTTTCTTTGTTTATATCGGAGCTCCATTAACATTTCTATAACGATGACGCTGCGTCGTCGTCGTCGTTGTCGTGGTCCAAGATTTTCACGTTTTTCCTTTGCCTTTTCTTATTTTTCCCCGTTTGTTGCGGGTCATTTGCATAATTTTCAATGTCCGTAATTTTCATTCAAAATGTCGAAAGGGTATGTTAGGGAAATACTAAAATACTTTTTCCTTTTGTATTTTGCAATTTAATTTAAACAGTTTCCCTTTAAAGTTAAAATATTCAATATTTAATCCAGCTAATTGTTGTATTTAAAATGTTGCTAGTCACTTAATGTTATGGCTCATTTTCTTAATCGTCCAACGCCTCCTTCTTCGCCATAAAAATATGAATATTTTTGCTTCGGCCAAGATGAGCCAGAGCCAGAGCACCATACAAATTTGCACCATAATTAAAATAAATGCTTTCAATGGCCAATAATTGCCAAATAAATTAATTTTAATTGCAAGCCAGCAGCGGGTGGCAAGGCGGCACAAAATCAGCTAAAAATATATTTCAAAGTGGCCAAATTTAAAGTCTAAAGAGAAAGTAAGGCGGCTTGCTCTCGCATTTTCCTCACTCTCTTTTGCCTTTTTATTTTTAAATGTTCCGCTTTTGTGGCTGCCCAATGCGAGCGGTGCCACGCCCACTGTTTACACCACCACAACCACTCGGCGACGGCGGCAGATGTCGCTTATTTGCAGGTGGGATGCCCAAAGCCAAAGACGCTGGCAAAACACTTAAAAATACATAAAAATACCAATGTTGGGGGGAAATGGAATGGGAATGTGTGTATGCTTTCGTGACATATTTATGGTGGCTGTGCTACCCAAGATTGTTTTCCATGGGATCAGCGGCCGAGTCACTCGAAGATTTATGTGGGCGTTCATTAAACGCACCACACACACATCCGCCAATCACTTAGTTAATATGGCAAATGCCACGGAATATTTGCATCTGCAGAGGGTTGGGAGAGACAGGAGGTTCCTTCCTGAATTGTTTGTATTTACTCGCAGTATCTCCCTGGTTTTGTTCCCAAAAATAATACACTTCCATCCTCATATCCTCCTTATAGTGGCTTAATTTTCTGACATTATTGGATGGCATTTTATTTGCCTTTTGGGTCTGATTGTTGTGGCTTACTTTCGCTGATTGACAGCGCATTTCCTACGGTCTGTGTGTGTTTGCTTGTCTTTCGTCTTGGCCAATATTTACTTGCCTAATGCAGTTTTCCTGGTAATTGCGGCTTAGTAATTGCCACGCTGCGGCAGCCGAAAATTAATTAAATTAACTTTTCGCTGCTGTTTGCCGCCGCCATACTATTTCTCATGGAAATATTATATATGTATGTAAAACCTTTAGCTGCTTTGGGACTGTCGGGCCGTAAATCTTGTGGTTTTCAACCAACCCAAAAAAGAGAGACATCTTCCCACAATAAATTCATGGTGAAATCCAATAATTTCGCTTGGCGGGGCAGGATGATAATGATCATTCAGCAGCAGCAACAGCAGCAACATGTACAACAATAACCGGCAACCGCAGGCCGCCTGTCCAAAAATATAAATTGTGTCGCTCGCATTTTATGGTAATTCAATAAATTGAAAATGACAAATTGTGTCATGTTGCGGTCACTGGATTGGCAGACCAGAAATGCCTCCGAAAAAACCCCTTGCCGGGGATAATTAAATCTATGTTGGGCATCAATAAAAGTTGCAAATGGTTTTTAAAGTCGCTGCCAGGACACAAGGCAGCGACTGTTGCAGCGCTCTCTCTCTATCTCTCTCTGTGCTCGACACATCAATCAATCAAGGACGATCAATCAAATCGTTGTCAACAGCGGCGCACGCAGCTAACGATGAGTTCGATGTTGCCGCTGGCTGCTGTCGCTGGATGGCGTGTCAAACAAGAACAATGTCGTCGCCGGGTGAACTTTCCTCCTTAACTATACCTCCGTCGGCCCCCCCATCCCCCAAAAAAGCTACCCCCTAACGAGCGCTAATGGACACCAGTCCTTTTCCTGCTGCTGCTGCTGCTTCCGCCAGGAAACTATTGAGCCGAAATTGCAAAGGAGGATATGGTAACTTTGCCACTCCACGCAATATTGCGTCGATTATCTTCAATCAAAAGCTAGTGATTGATGACGGCGACGACTGGCTGGGCGTTCGGCTATATCCGGTGCTGCTAGGGGTGTATTTTAAATTTCCCCTCAAACCTCAAACCATTCATCAGCTTCCTGCTGCGGCCTTAAGCCTAAAGCTTTATTTGCCATTTTGATTACTTTTGCGATTGATACAGACAGGTTGGAAAAACCCCCCTTTTTATTGCCATTTATTTGAGTACATTTGCATTTAAATTATGCTATATACTATAAAAAAGTTTCCCTCGCTTAAAATATAGCTCATTTTCTTGCTTATGAGCCATGGAGATCGACGACCATCCATCGTCGACAGCATTTGCTTAATTTATGCAGGAAGCAGCGGTTGCTGTTGCTACTTTTCCCCACTTTTTTGGTCCACGCCGTAATAATTTGTAATTAATTTAGCAGCTGGCTTCAGGAAGCACGAAATAATATTAAAACAAAAAATTCCTAAAGTGCCAGCAACTTTTGGTGTAATTTTGCAAAGCAATTAATTGGACATTTAGCTAATGCGTTCGCCACTTGCACTCTTTTTTCTGCCCTCTATCCATCTTTCGCTTAGAGAGAGAATCGTGCAATTTGCCAAATTACAATATCTAAAATGTCCCCCAGCTGCACATCGCGCACAGCACTTTGCCATGGTTGCATGGCTCTTTTTCCTTATTGTTTGTTATATTTTTATGGCATTATCGATTTTCGCTTTTCCACTGCTGATAAAAGTTATATTTTCCTTTTTTTTTTTTTGGGAAACTTTATCAAAGCAGAAACTAAGGAACGTAAACGAATTTGTTATTAGAGAGCGCGTGGCTGCGCAATTCAAAGACTGGGCGGAGGGATAGTTTGGTTTTTGGTTATGAAATATCATAAATGTGCAGGGTCATATATTTACACATCGAGGGGGGGACACAGGGAGCCAGCTCCATTAACTAGAAAAACGCTTCAAAAATGTCGCCTGCAACCGCCACCCACAGAGTCAATACATCAACCACAACAAACAAGCGACCACAGGGGAGCAGGAGCAGGAGGAGGAGGAGGAGCAGGAGGTACGAGGTACGAGGTTGGCCAATAAAGTTTTTCCAATGTGTAGTGGTGCTCCTCAAGCCAGCTTATGTCGCATTGAGTACCCTTCGCCTCTTGAAATGTCATTCAATGTATTTTAATACCCATTACTAGGGACAGTAGAGGATGGTCACAGCCGTAGTGATTTTTCTAGGATAATCCTGGGTATTTCGTAGTCTAATTAAATGTATTTTAAAACACATTCTTGGAGGCGGCAGTAGTGCTCCCAGTATAGTGGTATTTTTACTTCAATTACTACCTTTTTCTCTACAATTGCCCCAGAAAGCAGGATACATTTTCTAATATATATATAACTGAGTATTTCATAGTCTGTATAAATTCCTATTTCCCATGCTCTCTCCTCAACCCACTCTTGACCCTCCGCTGCCAAAACCCGAATATAGTTATTCGATGAGATCCAAAAACTCAAGAGCGAGCTCATGGCCAAGAACTCTCCAGCCGATAAGTGGGCGTACGAGTGGGTGTGACAGTGCGGACACTGATTGCACATGTGTTTGCATGCCATTAAAGCGACGGGGAAGGCCCCAATGTTTACCAATGCGATAATTAGGCGAAGCGCAGACCGGAGCCCGAGCTGGGGCCAGGAGAGGCCAAAAGCAAAGGCCAAGCCGTGCCAATTTGCCAAGTACACACACGGGGTTGTGTGTGTGTGTGTGTGTAATTATGAATTATATTATAAATCCCCACAAGCGTGGTCGCTATCGCTCCTGTGAAAGCCAACCAACTTGAATGCCATTTGGTGCTTCTAATTATGTTATCCTCAATGTCCTTGCGTTTGCGTATTTGCTCGCGTTTCGTTGTTGTTTGCAAGACACAAACAAGCAAGCAAGCAAACAAACCAACAGCAATTACATGCCTTTATATTATTCAAATCTGGCGTAAATGTAATTAAGCTCTGGAGAGTTAGGCGTAAATTTATTTCCGCGCTCCAAGGTTGTCGTAAAAAAAAAAGAAATCTGCAATCCTTTTGCCACCCCTCGGTGACTTTGTGCTTATCGGTACTAATTTCTTTGCAGGAATGGAGGCCTGCGTATCGCATATAAATTGGCTCATTGCCGTGGGTCCTTGTCCTCGTGCTCGTCCTCGTCCTCGGCGCTTCTTGATTTCTTTTTGATAAGTCCCTCCGTCATTTCCGTTTCATTCGAATTCAGTTAAAGGCTTAAATCCGTGCGGCGAAAGTTATTTCGTTCCCTTTTTCTCTGAATTCAGTTTTTTGGGGACACATTAAAAACCAATCAGGCGCATTGTCACATAATCAACCCCCGCTGAGCATCGGGAGTTTTCCAGAGCTTACATGCGACAGCACTTGCTTGCTTTTCTCACAATCTTTTCTTCGCTCTGCACTGATGATTATTTTTTATAAGCTCTAGCTGGTCTCCTTGGTCCCCTCCTCCTCGGGGGTTCATCGTCGTTTGGCGCTATCATGTGACACACACACACAGGGGGAACCAACTCTTTGGCAGCATAATAGTTTTGCTTATGAAAACAAATTCAATTTCGAAGCTGCTTATGGAAATGTTTATGCAAGACGTGAGCGCAAACTGTGCGCAGCGCGGGGGAAAATTAATGTCACATGACGGGAGCGAGGGCGCACAGCTCTGCTGAAAAAAAAAAAAAAAACAGGGGGAGGAAACGCTGGGCGTGGCAGTGGATGCAACCAGATAAACGGGACAGTAGTAGCAGCTGCACGACTCTTGGCATATTTTGCAGTATATATAGTACAGTCTCGCATCGAGTTGACGCTAACAAATTGAAAATCATTGAATGCCCGGGTAGGGGTTGAAAAATATTGTAGCATACATTTAAGCAAATTGCAATTAAGGTGAACGAGTCGAGGACGACAGCAGAAGGGGGAATACATTTTGTTTGTTTGTTTGCCAGCCATTACCTTGTTCATTGGACCGACTCTCTCTCGTATCCACTACCTCCTTTTCCCCATTTCCTGCTGACAAAGTGTGCCAATACGCCACAAAGTATGCAACAATTTGCAGCATAAATACTTTGTGTGTGTGCAGCAGCACCTGCCTCCCCCCTCAACCGCCCTCACATGAGCCTGCTTTTATTCTTCTAGCTTTCGGTGCCACCCAGGCAGAGGCTGAGTTTTAATGGATTTCTGTGCAGACCGCTTTGTGGTTTGGTTCGGCGGTTAAAGTGCGTTCTTTGTTGCCACATCTTGCATTTTTCTCTACTAGAAAACTGGGTTTTAAATTTTTTAGCCATATGTTTAGTCCACTAACCAATTTGTGAGGTGGCACAAAACTCTTCCTAATTGCACGAGCCAACAAAGCACTTAATCGCGACACACGTGTCGTATACGTAATCCACACAGCAAACATTTTCTGTATGCAAATTACTGCGGTTGCCTTACCACACACCGCACACACATACACTAACTTAAAGTTCCATAAAAACGAAAACTAAACTCCAACTTCCGCCAGAACAGCACATAATCTAAAATAATTTGTGCGCGCTGAAAATTTACACCTGCTCAATTTTCCATCGCTGCTCCTTTTCGACGCCTTGCGTGTGAAGCATTTTCCAGCAATTGCATGCAACAATTCCCCGAATGCTTAAACATTTTAGGCACGCTTCCGACGACGTCCAGCCCTTGGGGGGGCGTGTATATTTCTTCTCTTCTGGTTTCGGGGGCGAAGCCAAGACTTGATTTTCCGCAGGGCAGCTGCTGCTCCTGCTGCTGGGATCGTCACGCATACGCCCCGTGTTGCGGCGGCAAGAGCCGTGAATTTCAATTAAAGCCCAAGCAGCGGGAGCACTTGAAATGAATAACTATGTTTTCCGTTGGCCGCTGTGCTAGATGGCTGTGTATGTGATGGCTCCGGGTCACGGTTTATTCCGAATTGTTATTGACCGTGTTAGGTTATATATCGAAGGGCGGGCGTAACCTAAACATTTTCGTTTCGCAAACCGCTCAAAGAATTATTTACTAATGGCCAAGTTGGGTGAATTGAAACGTGCCTAGCCAAGTTTTTGGCAACTTGGCGAACGCTTTAAAGTTCGCACGTAAATACCAAACGGATTAAGGGCTTGTGAAAAATTGCATCAATTTGTGTTGTTTGCATGGGACGCGAAAAAACAGGCGGACAGCTCTGAACTAACAGCAGAGAGCCAGCATAAAAATGCCGGATTTTTTTTTGCCTTTTTTGTCCAACTTCTCACCGTTTGTGTGTGTGAATTTTTATGCAAATATTTTGTCAGGTAGCCCCAAAGTCCAAAATAAACTAGCCATGACGAGTAGGACTCCCTGATGCGCAGCTACCACCGCAGCAGCAGCTAGCAGGGATTGGGAATCCCCCCGGATGCTGTGCTCTGGCTTTGCCACAGCCTTCACGTGGTGTGCAACTAAATCAAATCAAAACAAAAACAGCTCTCCGCAATGGCAACTCGGGCAGCCATTTTGGCATAACAAGCGTCATGCAAATTGAGTTCCTGACTCCAGTCACAACTTTGCGAGTGATTAGGTTAGTGTGTTTGGGCCAAGAAACTTGCCTCTGTGACACTTTTTAAAGTTAATTAAATGCCTGCCTTGGCGACATTTTGACAGTTTTCTGCCTTTAATTGCAAGACGTCGACGGATTTTTCCGGGAATCCTTTATCCCGGAGCTGTTGTCGTTTATTGTTTGCTCGCCGGAAACCGGGCTAATACCCAATACGAGTGGTGGCCAGCGCGCACAATGCAACCGCCATAAACCAAAACACAAAATGGAGGCCAGAACAGAGAGCAGCGAACAGCGCAGACCAATTTGAGGCTCTATGCTGGCGAGTGCCTAGTATCGTGAGCGGCTTTTTTTTTCCTGCGCCTGCCAGAAATTCAATTAACTTACATGCCAAGCCGCAGCCGGCATAGAAGAGGCACCACCATCAACGCCACGGCTCCTCCCTACCCCCCTTTTCATTGCCTTGATCCCGGGCAAAAACCGCAGCCAAAAATGTCAGAGCCGTCGCCGCCTCCCTCTTGGTCTGTGAGCCGGGTTCTTCTCGTGGTTTCCGTTTTCCGGTTTTTGGGGTTTTGATATTAGAAGAGAACGCGGCTTTTGGGATTGCTTTACTTTCCACTCCCCCTTACATGCAATAACAACAATAATAAAGTATATTTATTTTTGCTTAGCTTTAAGTTTTTATTTAACACACAACTAAAAAAAAACAAACTACATATTTTTCCGTTTTTTTTTTCGTTTCTTTTCATTTATGATTTCCTATCGCTTATTGTTGTTGTTGCATGCTATGAATAACAAACACACAAATATGCACAGTTACACAACATCAACAACAACAACAACACCACCACCAACAAGCTCCCCACCACCACCACCAACAACAACAACAACAACATCAACAACAACACCACCATCACCATCAACTAGTTGCCCCAGCTCAATCGCACAATCTTTGTCAATTTAAAGAGCCACCGCTATTGGGACCAGGCGCCGCCTTCCCGCCATTCGGAGCACCCGAATATCATACCACCACACCGGATAACTGGAAGGGTGCCGCCATCCATCCCACCGGGCTGATGAAGGAGCCAGCCGGAGTTGTGCCCGGACGCAATGCTCCGGTGGCCTTCACACAACAGGGCCAGGCTCAGGTGAGTGCATTTTTGGGAGTGGAGCGCAAGGAGATGGTGCGCGAGTCTGCTTCTGCTGCTGCTCCTCAGATGTAATTGTTATTTGTTCACAATTTCTGATCCAAGACTACGCGTCCCGCCTTGCCCCCCACCTGACCCAAGACGGCGTTTTTAATTAACTCTCCTGTTCTTCTTCCCTCCTTGGCTGCTCCTTTAGGGCGCCGTCATGATGGTGTACGGCCTGGACCACGACACTTCCAACACGGATAAGCTCTTCAATTTGGTTTGCCTGTACGGCAATGTGGCAAGGGTAAGTGCTTGACCTCGACTTTAAATACTTATATAAATGGTAAACCAAAAGATAAACCATATTCGAATTTCATTTTGAGTGTAATTAAAATATTATTCGACAACTGTCAATTGCAAGGCATTTAATCCTGAAAAACATGCACGATTTACGGTTGATCAGTTTCCTCGAATTTGAATTGATTAAATTGTATTATTTATGAGTGGAAATTCGAGTGGGAAACGTGCGTAGTACATTTGCTTCATATTAAATCTGTCAGTTGCATTTCCCAGAAGCGGAGGTTATTAACTAGAAATTGCAGAATAAATTAAATGTTTTTTTTTCAGTTTCACGGAATTGGGAAATAATTATCACTTGGTCTTGTAACCTCCAAAAGTTCTTAGAAAAATCTTGCGAAATATTAAAAATAAAATAGTTTTATACATTTTCATTCCACAAAACTGCGTTATACTCCGGTAGCTTCCAGGAAATTTCAGGGAAAACTTGTTCAGGGATTAAAAACCTTCTAAAATATTATAAAAAAATAGTTATATTCAATTCCATTTCACCAAAATGCCAAAGATTACTCTCGTAAGCTCTAAAATATTCCCAGAAAAAGCTTTTTTAGGGATTGTAAACCTTTTCCATGACCATCTGAACCACTCATGTTTCCTTTTTTTAAAGCAAACTAAAGTTAGGATCCTTTTTAAATGCTCCTTAAACTCCCTGCACTTGAGGGAACACACACACACACACACACACTTGCCGTTATCCTGCGCCCAAACCCTTTGCTTATGACCTTTTCGATTGTAAAAAGAAAGCGAAGGAAGAAATATCCTCAACTTGCACTTAGCCAGAAAGCTGACAAAAAAAAAAATAAAACCCAGAAAGAAAAGGAAGCCAGAAAAAAAAAAGAAAATACGCATTTCATTGCCGCCGTTTTGCTTGGTCGTCAGCACTTTGCGGCGAAATATCGGCAGCAAGGAAAAAAAAGGTGTTTTTGAGTGGCGAATGCCAACCGCAAGAGCACTTTGTGTCTCTCTGTGTGCCATTTGTAAATGCGCAAATAAAACGAAAGGCAATAAAAGGACAAAACCAGACCAGACCAGGACACCGAAGTCCGTTCTCGTAGTAGGCCAGAAACACATTTAGATAAAGCGTTTTAGATTAATATCCAGCCTTCGCCGCCATGTGGGGACGACGCCTCGGGACAGCAATCAGTGCAGCGTCATCAGCTTTATCTATAGGGGCGTGGCAGCACCACCTACCTTGGGGCTGCTGCTTCGGGCCTTCCCTAGCTTCCTGTGGCTGCCTCGACGTCCTCCTTTATCCCCTTAACAATGGCAAAACGATTGGCAAGTTGCTTGTAAATCAAAACACGATGACGACCAAAAAAGAATCCATTAAAAAGCTGTGGCGAATGGCAATTCGAAATGTGTGCTCATTGTTAGTCGCCGTTGAGAAAGAAGGCAGCTCGCTTGGGGAGCATTTAGCATGGTGCTTTTGGTGCTTCAGCTATCTAAGCTGGCCAGAAATAAAACCACCTAGAAAAGGAGAGACGGGAAAAAACCACCTACTCCTCGGAAAAAAACCGTCCGCTGAACAATGAGCCACCACCGCTAACATCAAAGTCAAATGCTAAAAACTTCTTTGGCGTGTGCCAGAGCTTTCACTTTATTGCTACTATGATTCCGCCCAGCCCCCACTCTCCCCACATGTGTGTGTTGTGTGTGTCCTTTGACAATTGCGCTCACCAAGGACAACGAGGAGGAGGGTTCTCCCCTTCGCTCCCTGGCATGTTTTGTTTAGTTTATGTCTGTGATAAAGCGAGTCAAGGCGACTGGAGACCGCACGAACCACTTTCACTGCACACTGAAGTACTAGCCGGGGGAGCGAGGTTTGGAGTATAGCAAGGGGTTATTCAATTTTGCAAAGGAGTCGTCGTATATCGCTTTGGAATTTCAATGGGCCACATATACGAAGGGAAATGCCAGCAAATCATTTTAATGTTATACTTACTTTTCAATTTAAGAGCTTGTAAAAGTGAGGCTTTTGATTTACTTTAAATTGGGGCTTATTTTACTTTAAATATTTAAAGAAATAATTAGCTTCCCTTGACCAATAATTTAACTGACCTTTGGGCTTATTTTATGCCAGCCAATACACCCTTATTTCGGCCATTACTATTATTTCTATTTCCTTTTTTTTTGAGGGTAGAAATGAATGGCACGATAATTCAAGGCGCGGCTACCATTTAGTTCAGTTTCTTTTCCAAGGGGTCACTGGGTCTGACACTTGCAATGGCGGTTAAAGGATGGCCAGAGGGCGGAATTTATTGCAAACTTCCTGTCCGAGACGGAAACTACTCATTAGCCATTAAAAATGATTATGCGCAAACATTATTCACTGGCCGCCAAGCCGCAAACACACACATTTCTCCAGTCCGGCTTTTGAGTTTTTGCTGCTCCTGGCTTAAAGCCACCCTTCAACTCTTCCTCTCTCCCTGGTTTTGTCCAAGTCTTTCCCCCCTTCGCACATAGCATCCTTCTTCGGGTCGCTGCGCCTGTCGCTATGCAACTGTGAGTGAGTTCTCAGGGTGAAAAAGCCAGGACCAGGACTGTGTGCGTGTGTTGCTGCCTCATTATAAAGTCGATGGCTGTGCACACTGATGTGTGATGTGCGATGTGCGATGTGCGATGCGTGGGCGGGTTTGTTTGGATGTATCTGCGAGTTTATGGGCCGACATGTTTGAATTGCGAATGAGAAATTGATGGCCACTCAATCAAAGTGCCGTTGCAAGGGACTCGGCTTCCTTGCCAGACCATCTCTCCCTCTCATCTCTTCCGAATATGGGTGTTAATGGGATTCCCATGGGGCACCCTTCGGTATATGGTGTCTTTCCTAAATTATGGATAAACGCAGCTCCCTTCCAGAGGCGGAAATACAAAGTATTCGATTTCAATAAGCCCACGGACAGGCGAATGAGGCCCTAATAGGGTTTGGCATAAACATTCGGCTGGAAGGAATTTGATTAACCTGCCGAAAAATTGTTCCATCTGAAATTTGAAGCGAGGCCCAGCAGCAGCAGCAAGCTGTCAAATATGTCCGGATTTCTGACGTCCAGCCCCCCAGGGGAAATTCGATTGAATTGTTTGCATTTTGCGATTTGTAATTTGCACGGCATAAAACCGATACTACTACTCCTACGCTTTACCCGAGAAAAGGCAGTTTCCTTCCGTCCTTCCGCTTGAGCGAAGCAATCTGGTTAATTATTTCTGGAGCCAGGGCGATGAAGTCATCAGCAAATTGATTTTCAGGTTAAATGGCATGACAAAAATAGGCCAGAGGAGGAGAGGAAAAACCGGAAAGGACCTCCTTTGGCAGAGGTTACGAAAAAGCCAACAAATGAAGAGGAGTGTGTCTTTAAAGGCCAACGAAATGCACGCACTCAATTAAATACGCATTAAAAAAACATTTGTATACAATTGTGTGTGTGGTGGGGGGTGGAGGGTGGAATCAGGTTTGGAAAATTGTGGAAAATGTAAGGGGAGGGAGGGAGGTAGTAGCTGATGGAAAGCATAGGTCAGCCATTGCTGCTGCTCTTTTGGAGCTCAGCGCGTGAGCAATTAAATCAAATGGCAGAGCAGACACCATGCCACATTGCACAACAAAGAGATCTCGGGCAAAAGAGGGTCGCATTTTAATTAACGCAACGGCGGGGGGGAGCAGCGTGGCAGCAGGGGATGGCAGCTGGTAAGGACGCGAGGGGGCGCAGAGCACAGCTCATTAGACACGCACCAAATGTTTGGCGCTGCTGCGGCTACAGCGGCGGCTGTTGACCAGCAGTGACCGTTCAGCCATGAATCGCTCTTTGATTTGGCCAAAGGGAAAAAGTCCTGCCGAGAGCCCGGTTTTATTTGCAGGTTATGTATGGGTACACCTTAAGAAATTGGATGTAAATAATATTTACGAGCTTATATAAAAAGATGAATTAATAGAAGCTTTAAAATGGGATAGGGCCTCTCTCTGCGCTTCTCATTTCGTGAAGCAAGGTCTCTCTCTGCGATTCTCATACACTGCAGCTATGGGCGGGCCCTTTATCTGCGCTTCTCATTCCGTTTAAAAAATCCACAAAAATCCTATTCGTTTCCCCACTTCTCCATGTGTATCTGTCCAGCCTTCTGTTTGCATGTTTGTAATTTCATTATCCTTTTGTTTCGGGGGATTTCCGGGGCTATCTGCCCGCTTTCTGCTTGACTGATTTATGGTCTATATTTATTTTTATACATTGTTTTATTCGTATGATTCGTTTCGTGTCTCGGTTTTGGGTTTTCGCTCCTCCGGCCCATTCGATAAGCCTCATTTAGTTTTTATTTACTTTTTGGCCAAACCCTCCGCTGCTGCTCCATTCAGGCGTATTCGTTTCGATTGCGTCCCACTTTGGGCACACACCATAAGCTCTACAGTATCTGCCATAGAACATGCATAGTTGGATGTTCGGAAGTGTCCAGGGGGGTTTGGTTTAATTATAAACAAATTGTTTGCCCCATTTACACATGAACCGCCACCATCGCGGCAGCGGTTGCCTTTTGTTTATTTTGAAATGTTTGCCAGCTCATTATACGTATAATTGGGTATGCGAAGGACATGGGTGATATTTAATAATTGAATAATTTATGAAATGAGCTTATAATTTTTCCAACAAGGTCTCTCCGCCTCTCTCTCTTGCATCCCCTCTTTTAAGGAAAATGAGTATTGATTTTTTCCCCACTTGTTGTTGTTTGCTGGTTGAAAACTGCAGAAAACACATGACCTCGAACGGATGGCAATTAGCTCTTTTGGCCAAATGCACCTGCAGTCATAATTAAGTTCATTTTGAGCCGAGGCTGCACCAAAAACCAAGCTGAAAATAAAAAAAAAAAAAAAAAACTTAGCAAATGCCAAGCTCACTTCTCAGTGCGTGCAAACGCAAACAAAAAAACCGACATCAATACGCCAAATTAAGGCATTTGGAAAACCAAATTGCAACGGCCGTCGCCCAATTTGGACAGGTGCTCGCTCAGTCTCTGCTTTGCCATTGCGAAAACTCGTTTCGGTTCCCCCCTGCTTAGCTCTGCTCCCCTCTGGGTTCAATGCCTGCCGCACACTGCCAGCGGCCAGCAAATTGATTTGAAAATGAACCACCAGCCAGCGGAGCGAGTGAATGAACGTAGGAATTATCCAAGCCAAGTTAAGCCGCCACACTAGCATTTCCATTGATTTTTCACTTTCTCTCCCGGCTTGCTTTTTAGAGTTCGTTTTGTAATTATTGTTTTGGGGGAATTATTATGCTCAATTACGTTTATAACTCGGCAGATCGCTTTCAGTGAGGTGTGAAAGATTTGCAGTGGAAAAGGCAAGGCAATGGTTCATAAATCACTATATTTTGTAACTTGTGAATAGAAATGAATTGCGTTTTATAACGCAAAAATAAGCATAAATTGTGCTCTTAAAGAGAAAGGAAAATTCATGTATTTATTGATAGAAATTTCATTTTGTATTTCGTTATATTCGAGAGACTACTACTTCACGTCTCTTTCAATTCAATTAAAATCACTTGAAACTTTTTCGCTATTTCAGCAATAAACATTTCCCAAGAAAGTGTGTGTGCGTGTGTCTCGAATGACATTTCGAATATTTGTCAAGTGAAAATCACAGGCAATGATAATATTTTCAGCTATTTTTGGCGATTGGGCACGTACGCGACTGACTTTGATGACCCAATAATAAGGGGTCGGAGGGCGGCTATAACAATTGTGGGAGTGGTGCTGTCTGGGAGGGGCATATGTGACACACACACACAACCAACATACACAATGAATTGGGAATTAAGGACGCCATTCTGTTATATAATTGCGTTTGAAGGAAATTTTAAATTGAATTCACTGAAAATTCGAAGCTCGGAACCGCTCTGCTTCGCTGTGGCTCCTGGCTGCTGGCTCCTGGCTCTTTCCCTTCCAGATTGGGTTAAAAGCAACAGAGAGATGACAGCGACAAGATAATTCAATCAACCTGGCAACACCGAGGGGGCAAGGGTCAGGAGGGGTTATGAGGTACCATAAAATGGGGCTGCTGGTGCATATAATTTAATTACATTTTGAGGTGGACACACATGGCACACGCCAAACCGAGATTTAATGGGTGTGGTGCAGCAGCAGTGAATGTGAGAAATATGACATAATATCAGCCAGTTAATTCTCCTCTCGCCCGCTTCCCGCTTCTCTTACAGATCAAGTTCTTGAAGACCAAAGAGGGCACCGCCATGGTGCAAATGGGCGACTCCGTGGCCGTTGAGCGCTGCGTACAGCACTTGAACAACATTCCCGTGGGCACTGGCGGCAAAATACAGATCGCATTCTCCAAGCAGAATTTCCTATCCGAGGTGATCAATCCGTTCTTGCTGCCGGATCACACACCCAGCTTCAAGGAGTACACCGGCTCCAAGAACAATCGTTTCCTATCGCCGGCCCAGGCCAGCAAGAATCGCATTCAACCACCGAGCAAGGTATGTTGTAAAATATAATTACAAAATATGAAATATAACTAATTAATGGTTATTTTTTCTCTTAAAGATTTTGCACTTTTTCAACACACCACCCGGCTTGACCGAGGACCAGCTCATTGGCATCTTTAATATCAAGGATGTGCCCGCCACATCGGTCCGCCTGTTCCCCTTGAAGACCGAGCGCTCCTCCTCCGGCCTGATCGAGTTCCCCAACATCTCGCAGGCCGTGTTGGCCATCATGAAGTGCAACCATCTGCCTATTGAGGGTAAAGGTGAGATAGTGTTGTGTTTAAGTGTTATTCAAAAGAAAAGAATGTCAAATTTATATGTGGCCACCACCAAAAACCAAACCAACCAACCCACTTATCCACAACCTACCCCCCAAAAAAACCAAACCAAAACACAAAATTCTCTCTTTCTCTTGCCCCAGAACACGCCCCAATAAGTAGGCAACATAAATTTTGTTTTTCAACCTCCGTCCCCGCCCCCCAAAAACTCCCAGATGAACGGCAGCCAAAAGTTTGGCAGCTATTTTCCATGGCCTTTCGACTTTTGCACCAAAAGCAGCCGCCGCACATCAAATTCACACCCAAAAACCCACCAACCCCGAGCACCACCACTTGTCCTGGCCCCGCAATGCAAAGTTCAACTTTCAACCTCTTCTTGTTTCTTTGCAAAAGAACTTTTTAGTTACGCGCTCTGGCTGCGTTGAAAATTTTAATTTGGTAATTAAGATAAACAATTTCAGTTTGCAGTTATTCATAAATGGGTCGCACTCCCCCCTTTCTAGCGTTTCGCTAACAATTAGTCCCAGGACTCGCGCGGCTCGGTTACAAATGGGTTGACGACCGATATAAACTTTTCGCATAAATATTTCAGCAGCCGAGCAGAGAGCAGCCCCAGGCGAATTATACAATTCCGCAAATTCCACAAATTCCTAGACTTTTTATGAGCCTTGTTTACATGGGCAACAGTCATTTGGCATTCAGAGGGAGGGGAAATAGGCGCTTGACATTGGCACACCTCAAAAACCGCTTATCGATTGGGAAAGGAAAGTGGCCAGCTGGGGAGGAGAGGGTCTCTCCATGCTCTATGCTCTATGCTCATGCATAAATTGTCGATACATTCTCGATTTGATTATTTGCCGCTTGTTGTTGGCGCTCTGCTCGGCTCGGAGGGAATGCTCCCGAGTGCATGGTAAATAGTAATTAAAAGTGTAAAGAAGGCAAACACTTGCACGGCATGCACGCATGCAAATGGAAATGCAAATGCAAATGCAAATGCTGGTGGGGGGAATGCAAGTGCATGGCACTGGAATTATGCTGCAAGCAAATATATTGCTCTTTCGCAACCAACCCCCAACGAGGTATGTGTATATTATTATACACACATGTCCCTCTAGCTAGGTAAACCATTCTCAGTCCCTTACTTCCATCCTTCCCCATCAACTCCTTGATTTCCCCCCCCTCACAATCGAAGACTCTTCCTGCCGAATCAATAAAACGAAATTCAAGAATATACAACACTTATACACTATACTACACAATATATATAACTTAATGATATATACCATATATATATGTGCCTTTTCTAATTTGTGAAGGAACCATAACCACATCGCTTTATATATGTTTTATGCCTGCTCTCTCCCCTCTCTCCCGCACAGGCACCAAGTTCCCCTTCATCATGAAGCTCTGCTTCTCCTCGTCGAAGAGCATGAACGGGGCCTGGAACAATGCGACCAGCGAGGGCATGATCGAGAAGGAGAACGAGGTCGACGCCAAGGTGGACATCTACAATTGAGATTTGATAACGATTGTGTAAGCAAGCAAACGACATCTGGCTTAACTATCACACAATGCAGAACCAAATGAAAACAACAGCAACAAAACGGCAGATAACAAACAACAACAACATATTCAAAAAGACAGACATCTCGCAACAACATCAGCAGCTTTCAACAACCGATCGAATAACTTGATAAGGGCTTACACACTCGACGCAAGACAAGAACAAGAACATTATCATCCTGAGGGAGGACGCGGCAGCAGTAACTGAATTTCCAAACGAATTGATTGTGGCAAATTGATTACAATTAATTCTCAGACAGCAGATTAACAACAACCAACCAACTAACTAACAATTAACAAACACTGATGAAAAGGCAGCAGTGCGACACGGCGGCTGGCCTAGGCATCGCAAACGCATGTAACTTTTCTACGAGCCATTTTTGCATAGACTTACTGAATTCTTCATCCCCAAGACAATTCAGACTCTTCGTATGACAATGCAGCCTATGTACGATATATGGCCTCGTTCAAAAGCCGCACTGGATAATGAACACACACTTGATAATATGATGTACTCACATTACACAACATTACATGCCATTATATTACATGCGTTTGTGTGGCAACAACGGCAAAGCATGCAAAATAATACAAAAGCAAACAAAAAATTTAATTGTTATTATTGTTACAAGAAGCATTAGGACTTTCTCACAAAAAAGAAATCCAACCAATTGTAAACTATATGTAATGCTTAATTGATACGAAAAAATCCACACAAAAACATAAACCAAAAACAAGAATAAAAATGATTAAAATTGAAAACGAAACCATGTTAGAGTGTAACTACTAAAGAAATTCCCTGCCCTCCGCTCTGATCTGTTCTGCACCTGAATCTTAAATCCTAAATCCTAACTCCCATATTTCCATAATTTCCTTTAATCCCTCCCCCCTCTTCCCCAGGCAGACTTCTGTATAGTTATAAATGTAATATGATTTGGATTCGGATACGAGTATATTTATGCAACAAAAAGAAACATTTCTTTGGACAATATTTCGACAAGTATTCGGGCGTGAGAAAAAGTCTTAAGCAAAAAATATTTATTGCAAGGATATAATATTTGTGTAAATTAAAACCAAAAATTTAGCAATTTTAAATAAAATTTATTAATTTTAGTTATGCAAAACAAAAAACAAAGAAAAGGAAAACAAACGAAACAAACTTGCGCAGCAGCGGCAGTTGATTTTAAAATTCTTACTTTAACGAATCTATAAAATAATAACAAACAAGAATGAATGTGGTGGGAGCGAAGAATATAAAAACTTGCACAAGCCAATGTTTTTACTAATTAAAACAAAACAAGAAAAAGACAAGACGATAAACATAATTTTTGTGCTTAATTTACAAAGTTGAAAAAGGCATAAATTTATATGTATGAGCTGTATTTGTATTTACATTAAATTTAATTTTAATTTACACTAAATGTAAAAAGCGAAATAACTAAATAACAAAACCAGAAAACAAAAACAAAAAAAAACACAAGCTAAGGCAAACAAAATATTAAAAAAATAAATATTTAGTTAAGTGCAAATTGAAGAGAGCATCTAGAGCGTAGTTAAGCAGCATCGTTCAGACATGCAGACAGCAAACATACAACAAACAAAACAAAACAACATATTTTTGAGGCGTTTTAAAATTAGAAGACAGAGCCAAACATTTCAGAACTCCAAGTGAAGTTAGCAAAGCAAAGCTACTACTAAAGATGATGATGATGGTGGGAGGGCGTATTGCAAATGCGTATAAAGTAGGCGAAATGAAATAAAAATCAAGATGAAAATGAGTAAAGAATTAAAATATCAGCAATAAAGCAACGGCAACAACACCATATCAAAGGCGTATGTTAGATTACCTATAATAATAATAACAAAATTAAAATATAATAAAAAGATGCAAAATAATCTAATACGATGAGAGAGGATAACCCATGAGTTCACTTGAGTTGTACGATTTTATGTTTAGGCCCGATCGAACACTGCTGCCTTCCGCAGGACGGGCCTTGTTCTATATATATATATATATGATACATTTGTTTTTATTGCAAATCAACGAATACACACAGACACACTCACACACACACAATGCTAGGGCCGCTAAACGAATTTTCTTCACACTTCCCGTAGTTCACCGCTTGACACGATCGTTAGGCTTCCTCCATATGTATGAGAGATCATTCATGTCCATTCATTTTATGCTATCGACTAAACTAAATATATGTGCAATTTGGGCTTTAAACGAATCTTCGTTTGTTCTATTTAATTTATTGCAATTCTCTCATTTCGACAACTAGTTCGTGTAATTATTTCAAGTGTCTTTTACAGTCTTAGTTATTATTGTAAATTGTTTTTTAATCCTTAACTGTAAAATATGCTTGCTAAAGATTAAGTATTATTGTACTTAATTTTAAATGATTAACAAATGGTTTAATGACAACACAAGACGGGAACTAATTATACAACAAATGCAAACAATCTCGTTAATAATTAATTATTAAATATTACTTTTGTAAGAGAATAAAGCAACAACGATCTTAAAGCTCCTAATTAGATCATAATCGGATCAGTAAACCAACTACTATAATACGATAATATATAATATAAAATACATAACACAACTTGGTAGCTATATAATTTACAATTATATAAATATATATACAGAAATTATAATCAGAATTTTTAATTGTTAATAGTTTTATTCGACACTTAACACAATTGATTTTGTGTTTATTTTTCATATCTTTAATTTTGTATGCGTAAAATAGAGACAAATAAATGTATTTATATATTTAGCTGGTGGTTTTCGTTCGGCGACTTTCAGTTGAATATATAAAGACGTAAACGTATATTTATGCGTGTATTTATATATGATTTGTTTTATTTAATATTTAAATTCTGTTGTTATTTTTTAAAGCGTATCTTTTAAGCCCAGAGTTTGTAACATGCGCGCTCATTTTTTGATATAAATATATATATAAATATGTAAAAGTATCTGGCAGTCGCATTTTTATTTTGATCATTCAACAAACACTCAATCACACACTCTGCCACACACCATCATCATTACTGTCAAGTTTTTTGTACATTCGAATAGGAATTGAAGCGTGACAAATAACTTGCTTTTGAAACTATAGAGAACTCGCAGAGCATTTAAGGCAAAAATATAGTTTAAAAGCATCCTAAACGCACATCCGATTCATTTACTTTATGGGCATAACGAACAGCAACTAATGAAGAGAAACCTAAACTAAATTATATGCCAAATAATCTATAGTGTTATCCTGAATTTTGAACATATCAAAATTTTGAAGAATTCAAATGTAAGGGCCTGAGTTTTGAAATTATACAATTTAGGCATTATTAATTAATGTATGTAAACAAGAAAAGACCCCGAGCACTTTTCAATATTAAATAAAAAACTGCAAACAGACATAATCCCTACAATCCTTAACGAAAACGCCAATAAGAATTGTATGTAAGCATATAGAGAAACACAAAAACAAAAACCGAAACAAAATAAAGAAACCCAAGGATAGACTTAAGACTTAATTTATAATAAGTAAAAGTATTATTTGAAAAGAGAAAAAACACAATTTTTAAGAAACAATTCGATAACTAGGAAAATTTTTTGATTTCCTTTGCGCCTATTTTCTGAAATCGAAATTTAGCAAGAAAATAATCACTAGTCGCAATTATTTAAATTTAATTTAAACGCATTCGAAATTAAATAAAAGCAAAAATTAGTCAAATTTCGTTAATCAATTTTGTTGAATTGAAGCAATCAATTGAAGAGATAAATCATTTAAAGGTTGTCAACGACAGACAAGATCTTGTTACGAGTCCGCTGGCTTTTGCTAATTGCTAATTGCATGTCCTTTTACGTAGAGCAGTTCCTTTATTATGCCTTCCCATTACGTTTGAATTACGTTTGCAATTGCCTCGTAGTTTTCAACTCCAATAAAAATAAAATGCGCATGGGGTACAAGGTAGGTGCTGTGTTTATAAGTAACAACTCACGATTTTCTTGAACTTGTCCACACCCGATCCAAGAAGCAACCAAGCCAACCAACCAATTGGTTCATTATTCGGAGTTCCAGCCAGGCCCTTTGTCTTAATCTTCAGCAAACAAAAAAGAAAAACGGGGGCCTGGCAAGGCAGGTCCCATTTGGAGTGTAATTTCAACCGATATTCGTCTTATAGTTCGTCTTAACGAGACACCAAAAACCACACAAATGGACCAGTTTATTCAAATACTGAATTGACAACCACCAAGAATCAAAACAAAAAAAAAAAAACGAGAAACAAAATGAAATTATTAAAATTTGTGAAACCGTCCAATTATGAAACAGCAACAACAGCGACAAAACACACACAGTGACACCCACAACACCTTACACACACACAAACACGAGTTGAAAACTGGGTAAATTAATACTTTAACGAGAGGGGAAGAACCTCCGGAACCGCGCGTGGTTCTTAAGTGTCTTTCACTGAGCTTTATACTGCGACGAGCGCCCTGGGTTCTCGCTTTTCAACCTATTTTTCCGCCATTTCCATGCCGCAACCACATGCTTGCCAATTTTGCTAGACAAACCAACCACACGATCCAGTGAGAGCTACAGCTTTTGTGTTTGCTACAATCGTTTTCTATATACATATAACTCTTCAGTTCGAATTTGAATACAAAAACCCCGAGAGGCAAATGAGAAACACTAAACAAAACAAGAACTTTGTACACCGAAACGAATTCATAATAATCTAGAGTGCATGTGCATAACGAGAACAAAGAATAACAACTAAAGGGATAAACCAAAAAAAAAACCAAACAAAAACCAAAAACTATGAAAACGAAAAACGAAAAAAAGAAATGAACAAAATGAGCAACTACAACTATATTCTTATAGGCTTATAGTTTATACTTACATACACACATACAAATACTTATATACATATTTATATATAAATATATATATATATATATCAGAGATCATAACATACATAGTAATACGACACCACATCCACATACATACATATAAACATTCGAGTATAGTTTTTAATAAACAAAAAGGAAAGAGTAGGGCAAGGAGTCGGCGCGAGTCAATTTTAAACGCAAGAAAAAATCGTAAGAAATACCAAATACCAAGCGCAAATATTAACAAAGAGTTACTTTGACGTTATGAGTAATGCAATTACATTGTATGAGAAGCGAATACTTACATAATTACACCACAAATTACACCCACTACACACCGACACAGACAACCATAACAGACACATAACCGACACAGACACAGACACAGACAGACCAAGGACGAAGGCAAGTTTTAGAGGGGAGAAAAGAACGGACAACTGCATAGTGTAGTCGTACGCGTAATTACTGGTGATAATTTTGAAAAAAAATCTAATACAAATCAAATAATATGTGTAATTTTAACATAAGCAAATGCTAGCACGTTTGAATTTCCAATAGATGTCTATTATGTATTTAGAGGCGTATATACATAAATATATATATATTGACGATTCCTTATATAATACACACGTACATACCTAAATGTCTTAGTGTGTGTGCAAGTGCAAGTGCAAGTATGTAAGAACGTAAGCCGCAACGCAACGTAAACGTAACGAAATTGCAAGAAACTAAATTCGATGAGATTCGAGAGACTCGAGAGAGAGAAAGATAATTTCCCCACGTACAAGTATTAGTGAATTAGGCCTGGTATTTAGCAGACATTATTTAGAACCCCCTCTCACATGCATCCCCCTCCAGCAGGTCCGCTCAAGAACCCAGCATTTGGGAGCAGAAACACAAGAGTCCTAAATAATTTATTACCAATTTAAAGCTCCCATCTGCGGACAATTGCATACTTTCGGGCTTTAGTTAGTATGTGTGCGTGTGTTAGTACGCACACATACCTGAGCTCTACGCCTGAAGGATTAAAGGAAACGCACACATGCACACAAGAACACCCGTTAACCGTGTGCCATATAATTTCGACAAACACACACACACACACACCCTCCACCCTCACCCCAGGCACCCTGGAAACCCCTAATAATAGCAATGTTAATATGCAATTTAGTTGAATTTTCGTTGATCGGTTTAGTTTAGTTTAGTTAAGTGTTTAGTTTAGTTAGTTCATACTTTAATTCAGGGTTTGCTGTGTGGCGGAAATGGGTACGAACACCGACTCGCACCCACACTTACACTTGTTAAACTAATCCACCGAATAAATACAATCTCATTAACTAAATTTAATAACGCAATTAACGCATCACACACCAACACAACAGCAACTCTGCCGTTTCCGCCTCGAGAGAGCCATGTGGTTGTTTCATTGCGTTTTTTCTTTTGGTGTACGGGGAGTGGCGCGTACATGGGTGTGCTCATTCATTTCATTTACCTGGGACGCGACTGTGCGGAGTGCGCGCTGTAGCATACTTGTAGGCAGGGCCTAAAAAGGGAAAAGTCAATACCGAATACCGCGAATAGAGACAAATTTAAATCGAACCTTCTAAGTGTTTAGTTGAAGAATCGTTAACGCATTCGTATATGCTAATAAGTGTAATAAGCTAGTAATGTGGCATAGCGAAACAAAGTGTAGTTTACACTTAAATACTCCCACAACATAACACTTTAGCGGCGATCTAGCTGGCGAATGGAAATCTTTAAGAAAAATGCCATAAAGAAGGAATTTTCCGGTGATTTCCAGTCCCCTTTTAGAGCTGCAATTAAATACATTAACATTACACACACTCGGACAACACAAGATACTTAAACATTATATACGATAAGTACACTTATAACATAACTCTACATGCATACATAAATACATACATACATACACATTCATACATACATAAACGCATACAGAGATACTTACATATGTATAAGCCTATGGAATGCAACATAATCACAGCAAAAAGTCCTTTTGATAACCGATTTTTGACTACTTATGTACGAACTACTTTTTTGACAACAATTCTGCGTCGCATTTACACACAGGCACACAGACATAATCAGCCGTTATATATACACACATATATATACATATATATGCATACAGACATATATATACATACATATATACGTTTATATCGATATATACACACACATCAATCTTATCAGAAGAAGGAAATACCAAAATACCGAGCGAAAATATCATGTACTGCACAGCAAAACAAATTTGCGAAAACCAAAAAAACGAAAAACAGGAAAAACAATACCACACACACACACACAAACAGTCGAAACACACAGATACACAATACACAAAACACACACACAAGTAATGGACACAATGAACCACAAATTATTAGCAACTATTCAAAACTACTATTTATTAAATGTTGTTAGCATCAGAAACCCAAGAATAAGCAAATTATGAAATCGCTGTAGTGCAAGTGCAAAACAAAAAACAAAAACATAAGAACAAACGATAAAATTGTAAAACCATCATTGAAACTTATTTATTTTTAAGCCAAGCGTTGCATCAAAACAAAACAACAAAAAAAATAACAAAAAAACGTAAACGAAACAAAAACAAAAAAACAAGAAAAAATCTCAAATACATTTAAACAGCGCCACTTGAACAAGAATCCACAACAAAAACAAACAGTACATAAAATACAATTCTTTGATCTTAAAACCAGAAAACCCAAAAACGAAAAACGAAAAACAAATAAATGAAAAACTTAAACTTATACACAAAAAGAAACTCGAATGAAAACTTTGTTTTATTTAACAACCAACAATTAGTCCCGCAGTTACAACGACAACTTTTTTAACAATCTCTCTCTCAACCCTCTCACCACTAATACTCACCTATACTTTTGTCATATTTGCAGTTTAGCAACAACAACAAGAACAACAACAACCAATAAAAACAACAACAACATCAACAACACTCCAACAAGTACAGCTAGTACAGTTAGTGGCAACATCAACAATAATAACAACCAGAACAACAACAACAACAAGCACCTCAGTCACCAAGTCCCCTCAAAAAAAAATCCAAATAATAAAAAACTACAACAACCAATCCAACAAGAACAAACAACAACAACAAGTACAGAATCAACAACAATATCAATAAGTTTAGAGAGCAAAAATCGCAAAGCATTAAAACAAAAACAGAGCTCCATTTAAATTAATTTCATTGCATAAACTCAAGTTTGCTAATTTTGTTGACCTCTATTGGAACCCATATTTAGTTAGCCACTTTTCAGTTGCTTGCTGCATGTGGTAAGTAATCGTAGTAACTAAATAATTAGTTGAAACCACTAATGCCCACACACCAGAGTGACATCATTGAAGGGCCACAAAACAAATAGCTTCAGACATCAGACATTGCATTTTCATTTAGTTTATTATGTTATAATTAAAAGTAATCTTTTTCTGAAATGAAACTTAGTAAAGAAGTAATGACTTTTAAGGCTGTTAATTAACAGCTATAATAACATTTTAATAGTAGCAAAATATCACACAACTTTTCCTGCTAATTTTCTAAAAACGACTTCACCACACACAATTTAAATTATTATTCACTGGGCTGTAAAGCAGTATAATCCCCATCTATAATCTAATTAACTCTAACCCACGCGCTTCGCCAAATTAATTCAATGCCAGGCATAAACAAAATCACAATGAAATTCCGTAAATTGGCAAACAAATTACAGATTCCGCAAAATACAACACAGCCTTATTTTGTGATTTACAATTTCGCTGGGATAATGGCCATGGGTTTTACCTTAAAGTGGGGCCAACCAGTTGTTATGTCAGATATTTTAAACAGTTTCTGCCTGCGCCCAGGGATTTCTTGAAAACTTAGGCGGTCGCCACTCACTTTGAAAACTGGTTAACTCGATGCCGGGGGGCCGCTTTTCGAATTTTCCGACTTTTCCGCCTGACCGATTTTGTGAAATTGCATTTAACAATGTTTAATTAAAAGGACTGACCGCCGGCCCTGTCTTCCGACCTGCTTAATCTGGCCAGAAAAGTTTTTTTTCCAGCCAAGGAGAACAATGTCGAAGACCAAGGGGAGAGACGAAGGTCAATGGGGGGCAAGGAGATACATTTATCACAGGACTCGGGCACACACATACGTGTGGCATTCCGTCCGGGGCTCCAATTCGACCCGTTCAATCCTGGGCAGCAGGAGCAGCTAAATGCCTAAGCCACGTCCTGTCCGATTCCCTTTGTCTCTGGGCCTGTGGCTCAATAAATTATTTACTTAAGCCGAAGTTTATGTAAAGTAGCGGATTCCCTCCATTGGTCCTCTCTAATCCTTTGTCTATTATTTCATTTCTCAGGCGGGGGCAAGACGACCCAGGGAAACCGAGCGACTTACACAAATATTCCATTTAAAATGCATTGCCTTTTCTTTTCCCTGAACCCGAACGATGCCCATTCGAATGGCGATTCCTTTGGCTCGTTGGCTTTAGCCTCGGCCTAACGACGTGGCCCAGGTCTTGGCCCTTTTTGTCAGCCTCCTAATGGGGCACGGCGTGTATTTATCTATGCTCTATTTATTCCGTTTTCAGCCGAGACCACAACACACACACACAATGGACCCGAGCACAAATGCAGCTCTTTTCTTTATTTATCTGTCGGGATTAATATTATTTGAGTCATTTTTTGTGTTGTCCCTGCAGTTGGCGTTAAATTGCATGTCGCATGTCCTGTGCTGCGGCCATTGATTGATGGCAGTTTCCGGAGCTCAGCGGCCATGACAAACGCCAAATTGTTTGTCTAGCAAACCAAATAAAATAGTTGAAATAAATAAATAAATTGCTCTGGCATACAGGCATGAAAAGTTCACTTAAATCAATTTGTGTGCGGTTGCCAAGCCAGGCTTTGTTCGGTTCTCACCGGATTTTCCCCCCCGATATTGAGCTTGCAGCGGCCCTATCTTCATTTTAGCTTCGCTTAAAGGGGCTCACACACGAACATCTCTGTAGATTAGAACCCGAAGAGCTTATTCACCAGGACACACACATTTCGAGGCATAACTCTCACGTTTTTGAAATCAATACGAAAAGGGACCAATCCTTAGTTGCTGACTTATTATTTCGCAATTGTCTCGCCACTGATTACGAGTTCGGTTCGGATTACACTCGCAGCCACGCCACATGACACACCAGATGATATACCAGATTTAACATATAGCCTTGATATATAACATAATAATTATAATAATAATACGAAAGCTCGCTTAAAACTCGAAATTGTAAATACCGAAGCACAAAAATTGTAAATTGAAACTGTTTGGACATTGTAGAGTGTGTAAATATATGCACGGAACAGGAGAGGAGGAGTCATTGCTTTGTATAGTTTGTTTTGTATTTTTATAATGCGTTGCAGTCGAAGAGGAATATTAGTGTTAACACACACACCAATTGTAAAGAAACCAAGTCTCACCACGTGTGTATAAATATGATTAATCGTTACTCATTAAAGGAAATAAGCAAATGGGTCCATATGTTAGATGGAAACGGAACAAGACGTTGTCGTTCTCGAATAAGTTGCTCAATTTGCTTCGCAAAGTGATTTACCATTTACCAGTTCTTCATCCATACAACCGATTATTGTACTCTAGCCGTAAGCTAATTGTAATAGTTATAAAAAGTAAAGCAACTAAAGTTGAAACCCTAACGTAAACCATAAATGTTAACGATAACAATAAATAACACCAATGATTAAATGATTGGGCACACACACACACGGTGTTTAGTGGAAGCTTAGTGTCAATTGTCTCTCAATTATTTTAGAAAAGTGCACAATAACTACTGCAGAACTGTAGCTGCTTAACACCTGCATATAGATACAATTACAGGTAGACATACATACATATATGTAAACTGCACCACAGAAACTTTTATTTACAATTCCGGTGTAGTTGGAACTCTGATTTACGTACTTAAGCGAAGCGAAGTTCGGCCCAGCGCGGCCCACGAACGATGAACGATGATCCTAATGTCAATTTCAAAGTAAAACTTAACTGTAGTTGTGTAAAATACATGGCAATTAAGTACCAAATACTCCATATTGAATGTAATACTAGTGCGTAAGCTAGGATAATGCATACTTCATGTGCAAATCGAGTTACTTTAGCCCGCCAAATCGCCGAATGCCAATTACTCGCATCAATTCGTTCGTAACGCCCGACAATTTCAGCAATTATTCAGCTCTACGTGGCACTAATAGACGCACCTTTCCAAGGGTCATATTTGGTATGTACATATGCCACACCACCACACCCGACACACTTAGCATTATTATTGTATAAACGTTGAAAGAACGAAGCAATTTGAAAAGCGTGACTTAGACTTTTTTCCTCACAAAACAAAAGGAGATTCAAATGTGATTTTGCTATACAAGAAAACTACGAGGGGGAAGGAAATCAGAAATCAGAAAGGAAAACAAAACAAAGCGAAACAAAAGAAAACAATTTGAATTAAATTAAATGTACATGTTAGATGCCATGGCTTCTGTCGGTGTCGATGGTTTTGGTACTTCGTTCTTGCGTTCCCGTAGGCATCGGCATCGGCATCGGCACCGGCATCCTCCTCTCATCCCGTTCGAGATTTTGTGTAGAGCGTTTAGGTGACTTGCCCCAGCGTAGCATACTTCTGCGGGCTGCCCGAGTCGACTCATGCCGCCAGAGCCTTACTCTAACTCGTAACTCGTAACTCGTAACTCGTTACTCAAACCGTAACTCTGTCTTGCTGTTGCCGCATTTTAATTGAAATGTTTGTTTACACGATTCGTTTCACTGACTAAATGTATAAATGGAGTCCAAATAAAAGCCACCGCCTCTATTTCTAAACTTAGAGAGAATTGTGAACAAATTGTGTCTATATACTAATAGTACATATATATACATACCGACAACTACAATTATGAGAGGAAACCGGAAAAGAAGATGGAAAACCCAAAGCTCTATGTATGTAACGTAGGATATACAAGATACATGCATTATACATATATGAATGTATTATTCAAGATAGTTATATACAGCAGATATACACAGATATTATACCTATATACCGTGCATGAATACTATTGAACTATATACATACATACGTGTAGATATATACAACATACGAGATAATACCGATACGCTAATCCTTTTGGACAACTTTTTCGATGTTGCAACTACATGTGTGTGTAGGTGTGCGCGGCACTGCACTGCGCGAAACAAAAAAAAAATATAGAAAGGAAGAGGGAGAGAGAGCAGTGCATTGCGGTGCCAACAACCATTAATTAGTAGACGAATTGTAAATTGTGGTGCAACCTGGTCGAGTATAAAGCCAAATTAAACGAATACTGAGATCCCAAGCGGACGTTAGACAGCAGCTGTTGCGAATCCAGTCCCTCTATATATCGTATCTTCTCCAGACCTGAGTTTCCTTAGCAAGCTTTTGGCACCGCCACCTCCACTTCCCGAGATCAATCCCTCCCCCCAGACTATCCACCCACCAGATGCTCTTCCAAAGGCGCCTCCCCCCAGCTGTATCCGACCGACGATGATGCCATCACTATAAGAGACGCTCTTCTAAACGCTGACTGCAGATTACCACCATGTTAAAAACAACTAAACTATAACTAAACCGAAAACAAAAACCGAAAACGAGAGCCAAGTCCTAAAGCTAGCACAAACATATTTTAGAGGCAGTTACTGGGCGAAATGCGAACCACGATCTATCTCTGTGGCTAGCTTCTGGCAGAGAATCGGCGCTCATCAGAATCGTACTAACAATTTAGAGTGTATAGCGCATAAAGTATATTTTATTAGTAGCGAAATTTAACGATAACGATAAAGATAAAGGTAAAAGTAACAGAACAAGTAACAACGAGAGGGCGGAGTAAATGTTAAAAACAATTAAATGAATTAATAATAAATATTATACCTTAGCTGTAAGTGTCTATTGAAAAGATCATTGCAACCTAACACAAGAAAATGGCAATTCAACAAACAAAATGTTGTTAAGTTTTCCGCTTTATGTGTCAAATTAGCTAAAGATTGTAATTAACATAAAATGCTTAACGAATAATACAAGAAAGTTACGATAACCGAACGAGAATATCCAAAGGGGGCTAACTCATTTTGAACTGTTGGCGCATGATTTTAATTGTAAAGAAATTATTTAGTTATATACAACATTCGTGCTTAAAAAAAGAGATATTTTATTTATCTTTTAATAAACTAAGCATTACGATAAAAACCAGAACCGCAAAAAAAAACCAAAAAGAGAACTTTAAACGAAACCGAAGCCTCCCGAAGGCCACTAAAGACACATTTCTAAAAACGTAATTCCCCAAACAAATGCTAAGTGCGGGGACTTGCCGAATCTGATCAAGGCACCGGAAGGTACCAAAAACAAAAAACAATAATAACTAACAGAGAAATGGAATATTATGATAAACTCTATGCAGACAAATATTGTAACAGCAACCGAAAAACCAATTTCAAACGCGACAAAAGTAAATAAAAATAAATATTAAATTAAAACCGAGAACTTTCATTTCACGTTGGCTGCCTTGGCTCCTCCCTCCCCCGATCCGTTAATTCGTTTCGCAAATACCTCCTGCTGACTGCTGTCCCAGAAGGAGTAGAGGAGGAGTAGAAGGAGGTGGAGGCACTGAACCCCCCCGTTGGCTTATCCGAAGTTCAAAATCCGCGTGATTGCAACAGCAGCGCGTGGGGCAGAAACTTTTGCGCTTCTGCTGCTGTTTCATCCTGGGCATCCGCATCCGCAAAGCGGGGTTTTTGCTGGTGACATCCTAGTGGCACGAGAGGTCGCTTTCATTTCCCCACTTCAAACTGTGCTGTTATGGCAGCGGTTTCCAAATGCACAGATATGTTACGTGTTCAAGCAGGGAGGCGGGTGTGGTATGAGTCGGAGATGGAGCTGCAAATATTTGTATTGGCCAAAACTGCACAGAGAGAATGGATGGGAATCATGGGTAAGTATTTATAAGTGGTAAAATTTGGTGTCCCATGAGGTAAGGTATAAACCTACTAAAAACTAACAATGAAAAACTTTCCAAATTAACTTTAATGCTTTTTTGAATGCATTTTCAACTTTAATTTGTTTATAAAATTATTATATATAAAATTGCACACTGCAGTAGTTTTGGGATAAAATTTCATCTTACTTGCCAAAGATACTCATGCAATATTTTGATAAAATTGCATCTCACTTGCTAGAGATACTCATTTACCTGTAATGCACTATTGAGAGAAAAGATGCTTAGATGGTCATTTAGCTACATTTCACAGTTTCAATGGATGGAAAATGTAAAGCTCTAAATACCAAATTGTAAATAAAACATTACGTAAATCTAATGAAATAAAGATCCCCCAATCCCCCAATATTTCTCTGCGTGCAAAGATGCTCCTGCAAATAAAAACTATTGAGCAGCAGCACCACCACTCTCCTGGCAATTTTAATATTTTCCGAATGCAATGTTTCACTATCTCAACTGTCATGTTGTGGGACAGCCGTAATAAAAAGCAGACAATTAATATTGTTCACTGTCAAAGCATGGCACTTAACATGGCGCAGATTGCATCTGAATGGCCGCCGTTGCGTGGTCAATATGCGAGTGCTCGATGGCGGATGGCCTTTGCCTTGGCCTTACCCCGGCTGCAGAGAGCAACTTCTAATTGACTTGGAACGGGAGGCAAATGTCTTCATTAGTTTAATTGCAAACATTATTATAGCTCGCCCGAAGTTGCACTCGAATGAGTGCGCGCGTCCCGGGTTGTAAGGTTGTGAGGGAAAGGAAAGTAAAATTCACTCAGTGCCGCCGACGCGACTCGTTTAGCGAACTAACGGCTCTTGGCCAAAAGAGAGAGATAATGAGGCAAAAGGCCAAAAGGAGTGAAGGAAAAGGCATGAAAACAAAGCGCATTTCCCTTGTTTTTTTTACCCACGTTTCGTGAATTTTTCCGCCTCTTGTTGGCCGCTGCATAAAATAGCTAAATTATACGGATTGAAGGAAATCTCTGGCAGCTGCCAAAATGCCAAGCAGTTGGCTAAGTGGGTAAACTTTTGCCGGAATTCTGCAATTCTTTAATCATACTTTCTCGTAATTCTCTTAATAGACCTGTTCCGTCTTAATTAAGACAGTGAATGGGGTAGGGAGTTGAACGAGGGACTTAATCTGGTTTACTTGCACGATTCTAGCAAGATTTTCTTAGGTATAAATATGAAATATTTTTCAGCACCTATGCTTGGGTAAAATATATATAAATTTTATGTGTAATGCATTTCCATTAAAACTTTAATTTAATCACAGATTAATTGTTCCATAAAAGTTCATGATCTCTTTGGTACATGAGTTTTAGCAACTTTTTGGCCAAGGCCGCTCCTCAAATTTTCTCTGGCTCGAAAATTTTAACAATGTCGGCAAATCAGCTTTACTGATTTTTTCCTCTTTCGCTCTCTGTTCTCAGATGGCGGAAATTGCCTTTTTTCCCCCAGAAGCTTTTAGCCTCAGCAACGCGTCAAGTTGAGTAAGTAATATGAAAATTTTGCCAAGGATACGATATTAATGTGCAAAGGACACACTCAACACTGGCTGTCCTGCCAGCAGGCAAGCAGCTTAAAGCCGTTTCTTCACCCTGCCTGTAAAATAATTACTTTTCATTAACATTGCCCGGCCAGTTTGAGACTCATTCCTCGCACCTGCTCCTCCCAGCCGAAAACTGACAAAGCCAAATAAACTTGACCGAGCGAGCGACCTGGCCACTGGAGGGTGCTTCCTTCCGTGGAC